>JBBPMH010000318.1:0-34630 GCA_038090235.1 Pulveroboletus ravenelii | reverse complement strand
ATGGGTATTTTTTCAAAGAGCAGATTCTCTGGTTTGATATCGCTGTAGAGACCGGAAGCGTTAATAACGGCGGGGATGAGACCCGTTTCCTGGATGGGCTTACCGATGAACCACCCCGCGCTCCTCGTGCATATATCGGATGCCCTGGGCAACTTGAAGAATGACGTGCCTTGCCAGATTTTCACTGAAGTAGGTGAGTTTGACAATCTGATGGAACAATTCCCCTCCTTCCATGACTAAGGATACATGTCAACTAAAATTGTTGATTTGCTGGAGCGAGGCTACCTACGTTCGAGCACAAGGAAATAGTGATCCGATGATTCGGAAAACGAGATCAACTTGACTACTGATGGATGGTTCATACCGCGCATTATTTGAACCTCTGGGAGCCAGTGAGGATTCGTCATCGGTCCAGCGGATTGAACGTACCCTTGAGGATATTCGCACGCTTGGGACAAGGAAAGTGTGATTAGTTCCGTGGTATTGGATATAGAACAGAATACAGAGATGTCACCTCTGTGATGCGCGGCTTTTTCTTAAACTGAGGGCTGAGATGTTTTTCGCCGGCCTTACAGAGGGACGGTAGGGTGGACAGATGGGATGTGTGTAGCCGGAGATCGGGAAGGGGAAGGGGTGGGGTGATGTGAACTACTGGAGCACGGCCTCGGGACGGATACTTACCTGTGATGCGTTGAGCTCGTGCTTTCGAACTACTTTAACTGGAGAAGATGTTTAGTGGAGTGCCTTGACACAAATAGAGATGTACTTGCCAGCTACACTTCCACCGGTCGTCAGGTCGATCGCCTTGTAGACGTCGGAGAAAGCACCACTGAAAAGCCAATTTTATCTAGTCGATCGAGTACGGATGCAGTATGTACTGACTCTCCCATGCGAGCTACGAGCTTGAAGTTCTCGAGACCGTTGTGTGTGGGCATGTCTGGCTTTGAAGAGGGTCCATCTGGCGGGGCGACCATCTCTGCTCTTGTGGGGGGTTCGGGAGAAGAGGCACGGGACTCGGTGGGTTGCTCTAAAGGTATGGTAACGCTTGCGGAAGGCTGTGCCTGTGACTTTGCGTATTCCTGGGGGTCGGGGTCGGGTTGGCGATGTTTGCGGATGAGATCTGGCCGAGGTGGGGGGTCAGGTTACGCCGGTCCAGATAGGGAAGCCATACTCTTGAATGCGGCCACCACAGCAGGCATTGTCGACGACGGAGACGGTGGGGGGAGGGGGAGGATGGAGCGAGGCAAGCTGAGAACATAACCGTCCTTTTGTAGCTCCGCCGCGTGACGTCATGCAGGGTTGACATAATCATAATTCTGTTGTCCAGACCCACATCCTAGCGTACACTTCGACCCTCCCTCGGGGGCGTGTGCACCAGCAGACAGCTCTGCACAGGCGTGTACCCCACCAGACTCAGCGTGCTCTGCTGGTGTCTGAGCCCCGGAATCTCGCGCGCACCAGCACCAGCATGGCTCTGTGTTCCCACCGACCCTACCCCATCGATCCTCGAGGCCGCCTCCCGCCTGCCTCCCGGATCACGCCGCTCTTCATCGTGTATCGATTCGCCCGTATCTCCATTCGGGCTACTCGCAATAACGAACACGCCTGCAAATGTGGCGGCACAGCCATAGAAGAACGTGAGCATCTCGTGAAATGACGTCTGCCTAAAATCGCCATATAGCACCGCAGATCCGACGACGGCAGACAGCGTGAAGAATACAAATTGGGTGGGAATAACAATTTTGGAGTCAAAACGTTTCAGCGCTCGATTGAGGTATCGAATCTGGAGGACACCCGTAATGACGAGCACCTGCTATGACCGGTCAGTGCGGACTCCGCGCGCCCCAACTAATTGATCTGACCGCGATAATGGGGTAAGTAATCCATTCAGCCATCATCTTCATCCATTCTTCTGTCAGAAGCGTAGATATCGCTTTGGTTGCTAGCACCGTAAAACCGCCTGCCGGGAGAGTGAGTTCGCGAGTACATCATCCAAATGCGCGACACCCCACCAAACAGAGCACACAAGCCAACATCGACCATAACAACACGCCTTCCAATGCTGCCTTCACTAAGGCCACCAAGGATGATCGCAGACACCAGGTATATGATAGAAAAGATCACAAACGGACGCTGGGTTATCGCATCAACCAGAGCTGCGGGTGTCAGCACGGGTGGTGGACCCTCCGAAGATGGAGAGGAAAGTACCACAGTTGTCGCCCCGATAACAGCAAGCAGGATTCCGAATATGTCACGCTACACGTTCTCAGTAAGACATGTGCTCCCAGGCTGCAGTGCATCCACTTTACCGGACGGAAACGCTCATGGAGCAACAAAGGTGCAAAAAAGCAATTTGCAACCAACGCAAACTAAGAAAAAAATTGACCTGTTGAGGGAATGGTCGCCTTGGATCGAATGGAGAATCTCACCGTCCCAAGTGGCGCAACGACCGAAGCAGGTGCGAATGCGTAGGAAATGAAGTTCCCACTCTCGCCAATGTTCATCAAAATGAAACCCGACCACCTACACGCACGCGTCAGTTCAGGCAGCCAAGCGTGCAATAAGTGACGGACCATAGCTTAGAGCGTAGGTAGTCGCTCTCTCTTCCATCTTCAACCGCATTATGGGAAGATACTTTGCCTCCATCGCTCGCCCGTGCGCTCCGTTGGGGAAACGCGTCCTCAACCGGCATCACTGAGCGATCTGACTGATCTGTGCGACCATTTGACGGACTCGCATTGCCCCCGATCATCGAGCGCAGAGTTGAAATCTGCGAAACGATGGATTGTTTTCGCGGACCTCGTCTGCGTTGTGCAGCAGTGCTGCTTTTCCCGCTTCTAGCATCATCCCCAGCGACGGGAGCCTGGTATGAAGCCAAGCCATAGGACGATGGCGGTGGCGCACTTGGGGATCGGTGAGAAAGGAGCGGCTGTCTCTCGAACTGGTCGTTCTCTTCCAACGCTTGCGGGGCTGAGCCGAAACGAGTGGTAGCATCGGTGTGGATGCTGCGCCTTATGCTCGTGTCGCACCCTAGCGGCCTGTTCTCCCTTTCCGTGTCCGATAGACTGCTTTGACGCCCGTGGCGGAGCCTTAGATGGGCAAGCTTTTGGAGGTTGAGAGCCAGAGATATGAGCACATTGCCAGCAATAGCCACGCTGATGCCAATGACAGTCTGGATAGTAAGGTGGGGTAGGAAGATCCCGGGAGCGTCCACGGGGGGCAGGGACATTCGAGGGTCTGAGTGGAGGGACTGCCCTCGAGCTGGACCCACGCTGGTGGCAACTCAGCAGCTCATTAGGGAAGGCGCTTCCCGCGAATACTCGTCATACCGTCCAACTGACCTGCGCCAAACACACATGCGGGCGCAACATACCGCACACTCCCTTCCCGCCTTTCCCGTCTATTCATGCGCATTCATCGACGACGACCAAATAGTCGTCGGTGGCGGAGGCGGCACCTCAAGGACAGGAATAAAGAACACATTGGTATGCCCATATACCCACTACGTCTCATGAGGGTCCACTCGTTCACCCACCACAACTAGAAACTGTTCCGCGTATCGGATGACAGGCAATTGCACATCCTCAACGAGCTGGAGCTCGAAAAGGGCGACGACGCACCAATGAGCATGGCCGCCCATCTCCAGGTACCACAGGTCCAACACGCACGCGAATTTTCAGTCATGCATGTTTGCAGAGCCGGACTCTCGTGTGTGGTATAAATAGCAGTCCAGAAAGGTTACAGAAGAGAGAGAATGAGAATTGTAGAAAGTTTGCAGTGAGCCTAGACGAGCACAAGTATGTCTCCCGTTCATGTCTGTCGCCGTTAACTTTTAGCTACCCAGGTTCGCACCGCTTGCGACTTGCAGTATGCCCACCTCTGGCAGCTTGGATGATTATCAGGTTTGTCTTTCTTTGACCACCACGAACAGCGTCATATCCAACCGACTGCCAGCGTGTGACTGTCCTCTCACCGAACGGCAGGCATTTGGTTACGGCTGGCGCTCACGATGTAAAGCAGTCCTCATTTGTACCTGGCAACCGCTCTCAACCATGCCCTTCAGTTTTCTCTTCTCGATTATGACTCCCTTTCACCCGTAATTCCCTCAATACACGTCGACAATGAGGAAATATACGACGCGACTCTCTCGTCATCTCATGTACGTCAAGCCCCTTTTCGTCTCTGTTACTTCATTAGGAATGTCATTCTAGCTATTTCTCGCTACTAGTTCAAAGCTTTTGGTGTACGCTCTCCCTGCCCACGTGAATGGTGACGAACACAGCAAAACAGCAGAGGGTGGCACCCCAAAGTCTGACCCCCCGGAATCGTTTGACGTGATTAAATGTATCGATCCTCCATCGATATCCGGCATTCCCCATGGATCGGCCATCGCATTTCGCGCTGCACGGTGAGTTCACACGTGCGTCTTGCTCCATTCTAATCACAACCTTTGCAGGTTGCACCCCGTTTATCGGGACACGTTGTACTCTGTGGTCAACGTCACCCTGCCACGTGCTAAGCATACGAAGTTTGCCAAGAAACGAGCGTACATTCTAAAGTGGAAGGTCACACAAAAAGATGGCTCCTTTGATGTCCGTATAGAAACGGTCCGGAAAGTCTGTGATGGTAACTTGACGTGCTTCGACATGAGGTGCGTTTGCCGTTATAACACATGTTGACCAGCAGACCGAATGATGTTTCGCAGCTCCGATGGCAGGCTACTTGCTTTTGGTGCATCCGACTACAGTCTCAGTGTTTTGGACGCGAATACTCTGGCGGTGAGCTCAACTATATCTCTTTATACTATGACGCTGACAGGCCGATACCGTAGCCACTGTTGTTCATCTTGAAAGCACACGAGTTCCCAATCACTACCATTCGATTTAGTCCTACTTCGAGGTTACTCGTGTCAGGTGGTGTTGACAGCTCCATACGCGTGGTCAGTATTCCTGAAGTCTTTGGGGGCCAATGTGAGTTCTTTCCCTTCTCATTCTTCTCTGTTGATCTCGTGTCGCTTTGTAGCATGGGGTACTGTCATCATCATTATCATTGCCATGGCAGCCATCATTATCGCCATCCTAATGCGGCGGTGAATGTCCACCAGTATTGCCGGCCTCCCTAAAGTCCTTCTCTGCAACTTGGTCTCTGGTTCACCTCGTTACCCTTGTATTTATGGTACATATTAAGTCGTCCAGGCCTGCCGGTACACACGTTTGTCCATACCTTTTTCTTAATCAATCATAATCCTCCTCTTCTACGAGTTTCCGCTTGACACCGCTAGAGGGTGTGCTAGTCGTCTGTACCTCTTCCATCCCCTCGTCTGCATTGCTCTCTTCTTCGTCTTCATCATCCCCGCCCCCTCCAAACAAATCCGCCTCTTCTCCATTCTCGCTACCCTCTTCCGGTGCCTCACCTGCTATGATCGGTGCGGGGGTGCCTCCCATCTCGACATCTGTGGGGGTTATCGGCGCGTTCACAGGCGGAATCACAGTAAGTTCCATGTCGGCATCCTCCTCGTCCTCTTGTACCGCCGGCACCCTTTCCTCTTCGTCCTCTTCTATCTCTTCTATCTCCTCGTCGTATAGTTTGACAGTCGGCGGGGGTTTGTTGGGCACGAGGTCAAAGTTGACCGACGTCAACGTGTCCGAGGATGGAGGTAGCCGGACACCGAAGACCTCTGGGACTGCGGGGAGAGGTGTTGCGTTCGTTTGTGACGCGAGGGACGTCAGGTACTGGGAGGAGCCCCGAGTTAGCGCACGCAGCGTGGGCGTAGACGGAAGGAAGGAAAGGGGAAAAAGTTCCTCGCCCCCCCCCCACGGAGTAGACGCACCTCTTTTGGCACCCGGCCTCCAAACTCCCATCCAACGCGCGCCTGGACGGCCAAGACGACGTCGTCCATCTCAATTTTAGACGCCCCGGAACGTCCAGCATGTTCCGCATACACTTGCGCGTCCGACAACACCTGGGTCGTGTAGCGGTGCGCGAACTCGAGCAGCTGGTGAAGGACGGCCGGCTGGGCATCTTGGACCGTGGGTGTTGATGCGAGGAGGAGGGCAATTGCTCTGGCTGTGGGCGGAAGCGTTTCAGAGGGCGCCTGGGCACCTTGAGATCGAGACATCCCGGTGAGGCTTACAAGTGCCTGCCAAAAACGCTACGAGGTCCAGCTCTAGTATTGGCTACACCACGTCTCAAATAACAACAACAAAGAGAAGACGAATACAGACAAGGAGCGAATGGGTTTCAAGGAGGTCTGAAATATAACTAATACCTCCCACTCCCAAACATATTTAATATTACCAGAAGATCAATCAGCATACAAGACGTGCTTTTCTGCACTTTCTAACCAGCCGCGCAAGTCGTGGTCACCCTCGAGTCCTATGAATTCATGGTGGAGACTATCGCGGTATCGCAGGCTAGATATGCTCGTACCGAGGCGAGCCTGCACTTTGCTCATGAGCTCAGAGTGCGTCACCTTGGGATGGACGCGAATGGCGATCAAGTCATCAGTGACGCGGTCAAAAATCTTAATCTTGACAAAGGCGATCTGAGGATTGCCCGCAGACATGGGGGGTGCATTCAAGTTAGTAGTGGGTGTGGATTGTGAACGCGAGCGGGTCGTCAGGGATTGAGACGAACGTGACGACGGCGACGGCGTAGTGTACTCGGGCCATTGAACGTGTGAGCTATTTGATCCGCGCGATGTCCGCGAAACATGTGTGTGACCATTCGACCGTTCACCGTTCACCGACGACATTTCTCCATTCAATGGAACAGGTTGCCGGTGAGCCGTATTGCTTGTACTCGAGTGGGGATGTAAAGGGGGAATGTGATTCTCCCCATAATCCGAACCGTCGCTACGGTCATCCCGGCCGGATAACTTCATCTCGCCAAGTGTATCCCGGACCTCTTCTTCAAAAGCACGCGTGGTCAAATCTCCGGGTGTGGCTCCGGTAGCATCCTGCTCTCCGCCGTCGGAGAATAATGCGCTAATCTCGTCATATCGAGGCTCGATGTCGTTCTCTACATCACCCGACTTTAAAGAAAGGAAGTTGCGTATGAGCTGGTGCTCCAAGATGTAGGAGGCACCGATGGAATTCAGAGCGCAAAGCTTGCGGATGTACTGGTCCAGTTCAACCTGTCGTATAGCGGTGACCTGACTATCGATTTTATCCGTGGGACCGGGCATGAAGGGAAGGATCCGATTCGATCCGGGTTCCCGACCGGCTTCTTGAGGGAAATTTTCCAAAAGGTTGACTTGGAAAGCGTAAAAGTCGCCGTAGGGTCTGAAGAGTACAAGCTGTTTGGCTTTCGGCAGAACGTGGGGATCATGGGGATCATATGGCTGGTAGATGGCATCGATACGGAACCAGTATTCGTTCATTTCGTAGTGGAAGGAGACAACTTCAGCGGAGAGGAGAATGCCGTCCGGCAGTGAGACCAGGGAAGGGGGGCGGGGGGCGGGAGCGGGAGTGGATGTGGGCAGGGGGGTGGAGAGTTGATTGGGAAGGGGGGGTGCGCTGGATTGGGCATAAGGGCTATTTGAGACTGAGGATTCGCTGTCCTCGATTACTCCCAGGGAGATGCTATTCTGCTTGTAATTGACCATAGCCTTCTTCCAATCCTCGACCCTCGGGAGATCGCCGCGATCCATGAGGGCATCCACATCGTTGATGGGGAGGTTGGACGCGGGGTCACGGAGTTGGACAAAAGAGGCTGGAATGAGTCCAGGACGACCAAGCCTGCCGATGGGCTTGGCGACGAACCACTCGCGATTCGACTGGGCGACGACGGAGATGGGGTCGCCGGCCTTCGCGTCGAGCTCATCGGCGCGCTCTGCAAGGAAATCATGGAGAACGACGGCGTAGAAGACGCGTGACTTTGGGGTCCTCGGGGAGATAGGGGGGCTGGATGGGGGGTTGAGAGCGGGGGGAATCTGGGAGGAGCGGGATCTGTTGGACGGGGAGGGGTTGAGAGATCCGGTGGGAGAAGAAGAAAGGACTGACAGGGAAGGACTCTTGAGAAATTCCTCAAACATGCTCTTGGGCACGAGCCCGCGGGCACCGGTGACGGGGTTGTGGGCCTGATACCATGGGCTGTCGTTGTCTGGGTCGCCGGTTACGTAGAAGAAGTCGCCCTTTTGAAAGGGGAGCTGCTGGGGTGTGGATGGAGAGCAAGCGGCGACGGCGCGAATGACCTTTTGCGGGGGGAGAGATGCAGCGGGTGTCCTTGCGAGTGGTTGGTGAGGAAGAGGCGTGGATATCTGGAGACGGTTAACGTCTCTGTTTCCGCTGCGGGACTTGCGGAGCGACTTCATCATGGAGGAGACATGGAGACAGACTAGAGATGAATCCAGCCCCATAGGGTATCTGGATTACGTAATGATACCAAACCATTAAACAGCCCCCCCTGCCTGTGCGCGCGATCATTACCTGTGACCATGGCGGCAAGAAAACTACAGAGTACGTCCACCATCCGTCCCATATCATACTCCAACTCTCCCTGCTCTTCTAGCCGAGATAGACCGCACCCTGAAAAAGGTCTCAGAGGGCGTAGAGCTCTTCGAGAGCATCTACGACAAGATGCAGTCCTCCACTAACCAGACCCAGAAGGAGAAGCTCGAGACAGACCTCAAGACACAGATAAAGAAGCTCCAGCGTCTCCGAGACCAAATCAAGACCTGGGTCGCCAGCAACGACATCAAGGACAAGTCCTCTCTCCTCGAAAACAGGCGGTTAATCGAAACCGTGCGTCCGACGGCTACTCTCTATCTACTCGAACTGACCTCTCCGCCGCAGCAAATGGAAAAGTTCAAAGCCTGCGAGAAGGAAATGAAAACAAAGGCCTTCTCCAAGGAGGGCTTGACCCAGTCCGCCAAGCTGGACCCAAAGGCCCAGGAGAAACTAGAGGTCACCTCCTGGCTGCAACAAAGCGTCGAAGATCTCACCCTTCAGGTCGAACAATCTGAAGCAGAGATCGAGTCTCTCCAGGGCGGCGCCAAAAAACGCGGCAAGGGTCAGTCATCAGCAGCAGGTCGTTTGGATGAGCTCGAGCATCTCAACGAACGTCGGAAATGGCATGTCAGTCGTCTCGAACTCATCCTTCGCTTACTCGACAATGGCTCCCTCTCCACTGACCGGGTCCTCACTCTCAAAGAGGACGTGACATATTTCGTCGAAAGTAATACCGTGTGTCCCCCCCTCCAGCCTTGCCGCGTGATTCTCATCCTCTACACTAGGAGGAGAGCTTTGACGAAGACATGGGCCTCTACGATGATCTCCGCCTAGAGGAAGAGGAAGAGAAGTTTGGCTTGGCAAACGACGATAACGACGGCAGCGACGATTCTGACGAGCAGAGTGAAGGTAGCCTCTTCACTATCTCACTTTGAATCTATCTGAATTTGCAACAGAACCGCCGCAAAGATCGAGCAAGAAGCACGATAAGGACGAAGAGAGTGTTGCGAGTGGTAGCAGACGAGACGATAGTCCTGTTCAGAAGAAACCAGGGGTGGGACTACAATTACGGAGTGAGTTTCGAGTCACCTGTACGTCCCTCTCTCTGAACGATAATGCCCAGAGGCTTCGCTGGTAACAGAATGTGAGTGCTTTATTCGCGTCGCACGCGCGCTCGAAGTAACACGACGCGCTCAGCGAAACCACCACCGAATCCCAACTTTGCACAACAGCCGATGTCCAGCATACTGAAAGCAGGTCTACCTCCAGCTCCTCGCCCTCCAGCAACGCTGCCTCCTATTCGATATGCTGCCGCCGCCGCTGCCGCAGTTTCGTCGACTTCTCCAGCAACACTGGGACCATCAACACCAACAACTCAAGTATCATCGAATATACTGACGATCGGTGCGCCAATACCACCGACGGCGCCGTCAATAGCACCTTCGCTATCGCAGATCATTCTAGACTCGCAATTGTTGTCGTCGCCAAGTCTCACCCACCCTTCCGTGACGAGTCCGATGCTGTCGTCTGCCTCTGCATCCCATCAACCAGATGGATCTTTTTACTCGGGCCAAGATTCGCCTGCAATCTCGGAGGCAGTTACCAGCTCTGCGAGTGGCCCCGCCGCATCCTCGTCTCCACAACGCACGACACCACACAAAGGTAGACTGTTTGATTCCGCGTGTTGGATCTTAGGTAAGAGCGTTTACAGAGCCTGCAACATCGCCTATGCTGCCAAGGGCTGCTTCCCCTACTGCTCCAGTACGTTTTTCGTTAATCACCACTCGGAATGAATGAAATCTAACGTATCCGCGTAAGCAACAAGCGGTGTCATTGGATACTCAGCAGCCTCAAGCAAATGGCGCAGCTCAGGTAGCTCAGTTCATCGCACCACAACCTGTCCCGACAGGGCCTTCTCCCCTTCCTCGTCAGGTTCAGCAACCACCTACCCCTGGGGTTCCAGCACCATCAAGTACATCTTCGCAGCCTCCCCAGTATCCTCCAGGTGTCAAGGTTCCGCTTTCGACCGAGCAACAACCGGCTACGCAAGAACAGGCTAACGTAGGGATGCTCAGACCGCCTTCGGTAAACCAGGCACAGCAAGCCCCAAGTCGGCCAGGGACAACGACATTCCCAGGATCCCTGTCAGATCTTGTCGCGTCGTTTGAGACAGTGAAACAGAAAGGTAGGTCACGAACTGCCTTGGTTGTGCGCTCACCTAGACGTCCGTTAGCCCCTCATCGCATGAACAATTTGGGGGAAGTACACAAGCTCTTGGAGGGTGGCTACACCCATGCACCCCAACCTGTTGATACGGAAAGGTGAGATGGGGATTTTATCAGACGAGTAGCAGCCACTTGACGTCCCCCAGGCCCAAGTATTACGTCCCCCGACACCCGTTCAGCGCGCCATCCTTTTACCCTCAGACACCACATCCTGTGCTGAGCTCGCCCGCTCTATTCTCCCAAATCGATGTAGAGACGCTCTTTTATGTCTTTTACTACCTCCCCGGCACGTATCAACAGTACGCCGTCTCGTCTCTTTCTGCACGATGACAGGACTTATAGTGTGTGGGTATAGGTACCTTGCTGCCAAAGAACTGAAGCGCCAATCATGGCGTTTCCATGTCAAATATTTGACGTGGTTCCAGCGACACTCGGAACCCCAGGCTATCACAGAGGAGTACGAGCAAGGGGTGTATGTCTACTTTGACTGGGAAGGTTCATGGTGCCAGCGCAAGAAGAGCGATTTCCGGTTCGAGTACCGTTATCTCTCGGAGGACTAGGTCTGCCTTCAGACCCGCTTTCGTTCCTGCCCGCTCCATACGTTCTGCTCGTGTTCGACGCTCAATGTAACTTAACCGCAGCGTACTAGTTATTGCCATATTGCTCATTGGTCTGTGTTGGTCTAATGGATAAGCATGCATTGATGAAAAATGTATAAGACCGAATTATTATTCGAGTGCGACTACTGCCCCAAGTGCTTCAAAGGTCGACTTTAGTTTGTCTGCGTCTTCTTTCGGGAGGTTCTCCTTGAGGACTTTGGGGACGGACTCGACGAACTTCTTTGCCTGCAAATGAATGGTGCCAACGATAGGCTGGTCAACTCAATGCCGCAACGACGAGCACGTACGTCGATGAGAGTGAGGTTCGGTACTAGCGCCTTCACCTCGCGAATGATTTTAGGCTTGGCAGCAGCATCAAACGATTTCAGCATGACATTAAATATCGTCTTTTCCTTGGGTTTCTCCTAACAAACGGGGGGGGTGAATATTGACACTGTATTCGTGCGCATGTCCCACCTCGGCGGCAGTCTCTTCCACGGGTGCAGCAGCTGCCAACGCAGGCGCAGAAACAGAGGGCATCGCCATCTCTTGGATATTGAGTCGAGACTGTTCGACAAAAAAGGGATAAGCGTCATGCGCGTCGAAGAAAGAGGCAACGCGTGCTCGCCTTGAGCAACGACACGAGATCGGCAGCCTGTAGGAGGGTCAGACCGGAAATATCGTCGACGATGCGGCTGAGGGTGGGATCTGCGGGTGGGGCGCTCGAAGAGGGGGCTTCAGCCGCTGTTGCAAGCCATCTCGGCCGACTTGTCCGCGAAGCAAGCCTGGGATGAACGATGTGACGTGCACCGGGAAGTGGGTGGGTGGGGGGAACGCACCGTGGTACAGACGTCGACCGGGAAGCTCGAAGGGCGTACAGACAGCGACTCTAGACGAGTGAGCAACGGTTGGTTGGGTAAAAAGACACAGCACTCACTACCATTGCCATTGACGTTGCGCTTTTTTTGAAAGTATGTTTGGAGGTGTTGTGTTGGGTTGTTTGGTGGGGTGCCGCTTTTGTCGTCTGGCCAGAGCCACTGCCAACCGGAAAATTCAAAACGACCTCGGGATGGCCGCCCGTTTTCTTTGTAAAACCACCCTGAAATTTCCTTTTTTTTGCTCGTGCTCATCCAGTCATAAGATTCGAATGGCTGGCGTTAGAATCGTCAAGCGGAAACGTTACACAGCTGCTTTTCAGATCCAACATATACATACGGCAGCGCATCCTTTGCGGAACTCGAATTTGAAGATAGGCAAAACAAAGGTGCCGATAGCCCCAGGACGCGTTTCATGTCGATGTCGGGCCCGAGCGCATAGTCGACAATGTACCACGATCGCGCCCGCCAGACCGCCTACCTGGAATGGCCGCTGGACAGGCTGAGGTGCGCCATCGACGCCGCCGCAGTGCAGGTGGGCGGCTGGGTGACCTTTGGACGCGTTTTGGGGGCCGCAACCGGTGCCAGTGGTGCGGGTTTACGATAGCCTTTGTTGGTCGTGAGGTACCACTGACCCTCGCTGATCCCCAAACGTAAGAATGGGGGTAGTAACCGGGTACAAGCTCCGACCATATCAATACATACCTCTGCAAGCTAAAGGACTGATAAAACCCGCGGCATTCCCAGGTCAATAGGCAGGATATAACATCTTGATTCTTCGTGATCCGCCTTCCATCCTTCCCATCCGTTCACTCGATCATTTATCTCTCTCCCGGCCGTCCCCTCGTCAAATAATGTTTACCAACATCACATGGCTGGACTTGTGTCTCGCAGGCGTCGGTCTCTACCTCATCAAACAGGCCTTGGCCAAGAAGCCGCTCGCCCCTCTTCCTCCTGGCCCCAAGGGCCTCCCTCTCATCGGCAACCTCGCTGACATGCCGTCCGTCAAGCCTTGGATCACCTTTGCAGCGTGGGGCCAAAAATACGGCACGTGTCCCGCGTTCACTCCTCTCTCGCACGGTCTGAACTTGTTCTTATCTTTGCAGGCGACATCTCCCACGCGGAGGTACTGGGCCAGCACATCGTCGTCTTGAACAATGCCAACGTTGCGATTGAGATGCTCGACAAGAAGAGTTCTTCCTACTCCGATCGCCCCGTGCTCCCGATGGGTGGCGAACTGGTCGGTTGGAAAAACACGCTCGTTCTTCTTCCCTATGGCGACCGTTTCCGTGAATACCGCAAGAACTTTGCTCGTGTGATTGGTAGCCGTGCCGCGATGGAGACCTACCATCCCATCGAGGAAATGGAAACTCACCGTTTTCTGCAGCGTGTGCTCGCAAAACCCGCCGAGCTGTCGCAGCATGTCCGCCATACCGCCGGTTCAATCATCCTCCGCATTTCCCATGGCTACGAGGTCAAGGAGAACCAGGACCCGTTTATTGACCTCGCCGACAGGGCCGTTGACCAGTTCTCGATGTCGACGATCAGCGGCGCATTCATGGTCGACGTGGTGCCAGCGTGTAGGTCCACCACCGATCCTGAAAGAGGAGATGGCTGATCCGGTCGCGCTTGCAGTAGCTCATGTGCCTGATTGGTTCCCCGGGGCGGACTTTAAGCTCAAGGCGAGGGAATGGCGTGCGACGCTGGAGGAAATGGTTCACCAACCATACCAGTTTGTCAAGGATCAAATGGTAAGCTGGAGTGCCAGGCTGGGACAGCAGATGGAATGACCCGTTGTAGGCGGCGGGCATTGCGCCCGAGTCCTTCGTTTCCAATTTGCTTGAAGGCAAGAGACTATCCGCAGAGGAGGATCACGTTGTCAAGTGGTCTGCTGCCTCGTTGTATTCCGGTGCGTCGGACTGCCGTGTTCGGACGGGAGTCGACTGACAGAGTCTGTAGGCGGTGCTGACACTGTAGGTGGTCCACATTTTCTGATGGGTCGTGTTCACTTGGGCCATCGCTAGACTGTTTCGGCCACCTACTCGCTCTTCCTCGCCCTGACGCTCTTCCCGGACGCCCAGAAGAAGGCACAGGCAGAGATTGATGCTGTCATTGGCTCGGATCGTCTCCCGAGCTTTTCTGACCGCGACTCCCTTCCCTACATCGAGGCGCTCGTCAAGGAAATTTTGCGGTGGAACGTGGTCACTCCGCTCGGTTCGCGTCCTTGGTGCCTGTGTGTTTTTCGTTTGCTGACGATCGGGCAGCCGTGCCGCACCGCGTGACGGAGGACGACATTCACGATGGCTACTACATCCCCAAGGGCACTCTGATCATGCCCAACATCTGGTCCGTACTCTAGTCCTGCTCGGTTGCCCTCTTTCACTTTGGCGGCAGGTCCATGCTTCACGACTCCCGGATGTACTCTGAACCGGACGCGTTCAAGCCCGAGCGTTTCCTCGCCCGGGAAGGAAAGGAGCCCGAGGTGGATCCGCGTACGATCTGCTTCGGTTTCGGGAGACGGTATGTGTCCGCTGTTGACCGCTGCTGGCTGTTGGTGACGTGGCCTCTTGAACAGCGTTTGCCCAGGTCATTAGGTTACCGTGTTCGTTTACCTGAAGGCTGACTGATTTTTTCTTCCGGCTGGTCCACAGGGATGCACCTGGCTGATGCGTCTGTGTGGATTTCGATCGCGATGTCGCTGGCGGTGTTTGATGTGACCAAGATTGTTGAGAATGGTGTGGAGGTCACGCCAGAGGTGGACCCGTCGTCGGGTACGATCAGGTGAGTGTCGATCTGGTGCGGTGGCGAGTGGGGGAGGCTGACGGGGATGCACAGCCACCCCAAGCCGTTCAAGTGCTCGATCAAGCCCCGTTCAGCAAAGGCGTTGGAGCTGATCCAACAAGATCACGTGCACTGATGTGTAATCTACAGTACTTAGTAGTTAGCCCGTACTTGCTTGAACCTCCTCGGCGCGATCGGACACACGTCTTCTCCCCGCGGACGACGGAGATCCATCGACCAAGATCTCCCGATCGATCTCAGCCGAGATCTGGACGCTCTCCGTGATTTTCCGGCCGAGTCCGATTCTCGTCTAGAACACGCTCAACGGCGGCCCGGACCGTCTCCGCAAACGACGGCTCGGAGAGCAGCGGCGCCTCCGCCACGGCCCGCTCCAGCACCGGATACCTTTGAGCAAGAAGACCTCAGTTGAGGACCGTCCAAGTCTGCCCTCTCACCTGTCGATCTCACCCATCAGCTCGCAGTAGACGGCGTCCTGGGACATGTCGAGCAGCTTGGGATCAGACGCCAGTCGCTGCCGTGCAATGTCGTACACCCGCAGCTGGAAGCTTTCAGCACGCTCCTACGGGACACGTGAGCACGGCGGAGGGAGCGTCGGATGACCTACACTGCGCTGAAACTGCGCCAAGAGTTCCCGCCGCAGGCGGTCAAACTCGCCTGATTTTTTGAATCTGCGTCTGGTTTAGCTCGGCGTCAGAGAGTGTAAATGTGCACTCGCTCGTCGATGAGTTGCTCTGGGGAAGCCATATGTGTGGCTGTGCCCAACACGTAGTCATGTTCCCCCCTCTCAAAAACGACCTCATCTTGCGTGCAGCGCGCGGACAACCCACAGAGCGTGCTCCAGTATGGGTCATGCGTCAGGCGGGCCGCTATCTACCAGGTTCAATCACCACCCCTCACGCACACGCACACTCAACCCCCCTTTCCCCACAGAGTTTAGAGAGCTCCGCAAGACGCACGAGTTTTTTCAACTATGCCAAGACCCAGAGCTCGCCACCCAGGTCACCCTCCAGCCTATCGACCGCTATCCAGGCCTGATCGACGCCGCCATCATCTTTTCCGACATCCTCGTCATCCCCCAGGCCATGGGCATGGAGGTCCTCATGAACCCCGGCCCCGTCTTTACCCATCCGCTCGACGTCCCCGAGGACGTTGCCCATCTCCAGACCGATCGTCTCACCGAACGGCTCCAGTACGTGTACGACGCCATCACCCTCACCCGCCACCGTCTCGCCGGGCGCGTCCCCCTCATCGGCTTCTGCGGCGCCCCCTGGACGCTCATGTCGTACATGATCGAGGGCGGTGCGAGCAAGACCCTCCAAAAATCAAAGACGTGGCTCTTCAAGTACCCCGACCAGTCCCACGCACTCCTCCGCATCATCACCACCGCGTGCGTCGATTTCTTGGTCGGTCAGGTGGAGGCCGGTGCACAGGTACGTCCCCCCCCTCCCGTTCTGCCCTTTTTTGAATTTTGAATGACCCCCCCCTGCGCGCGCTAGCTTTTGCAGGTGTTCGACTCCAACGCGGGCGACCTCGCACAGCACGACTTTAAGCAGTTCTCGTTGCCGTACCTCGCACAGATCGCCCAACGTGTCCGCGCACAGCTCTCAGAACGCGCTCTTCCACCCGTCCCCATGATCCTCTTTGCCAAGGGTGCCTCACCCGCGCTCACCGCCACCGCCAACTACGACGTCGTCAGTCTGGAGTGGACCGTCGATCCCAGGGACGGGTCCGTCCCCCTGGGCGTCGGCGTGCAGGGAAATCTAGACCCTGTCGTGCTCTATGGTGGCCAGGACGCCATCGAGCGAGAGGTAATGAGGATGTGCACACACTTTCGTGCTGCGCGCCCCACCACAGGTTGGATCGCAAATCTCGGTCATGGCATCACGCCCGGCGTCGAGCCGGACGATCTCAAGTGGTTTTTCGAGTGTGTGCACAAGTATTCCAAAGTAGAGGGAAATCATCCGCAATGAGCTGCAGCTCCTGTAAGATCATCGGGCATGGCGTGCTCCGTAATTCTATTGGATTGAATCGCTGATATACACAAACGACATGGCACTGTGGTGTCAAGTTGTGGATGGGATATGCTAAACCGTTACCATTACAATGCCGAAAGACTAGGAGATCATGATAAATACCAACAGTCAATCGAACGCGCTGCTGACAAGAACGACGTTGAGCGACATCAACAACCAAAAGTGTCACCGACCAAAGAAACCAGGCCGTGCAGCCTATGCCACAACATCAGCAGCACTAAAGCTGCTCCTCCTCCGCCTTACCGGACGTGGGCCCGGTCGTTGTGTCGTTTTGGATGTGGGAACAACGATCGCCGATGCACCAGTCGTCATCCAAACATCAGACGGGGGTTTCGACTTCGTCCCTGCGGCCATCTCTGCCAGCGTACTGGCTGCGTTGTTGTTCCGCTTGGCCAACGTAGGTAGTCTCGACGGAGTCGGTGACGGCGGCGGATGGGGAACCCTCCGCGACGAAGGTGCACCAACGCCTCTCGTTGCTGTACTTCGCGTGCTCGTCCCAGTCGCTAGTTTCGGGATCTTGTTGGGGGGTTGCGCGGACGTCTTCGCCCCCGTGCTTGTGGCGGATGGTGGCTTTCGTTGGTGAGGTGCAACCGCAGACCGCAGCACGCGCGTGGGCCGCTGCTCTGATGTCGTTCCTCTTGCTCCTGGCTGTCGCGTGGCCGTCCTGGCACGCTGCCGTGTAACAGGCGGCGCAGCGCCAAGCGCAGGCAAAGTGTCGTCTCCCTCCTCCTCATTTTCATCATCAGAATCCACTGCGACCCGCTTCGCCATCGGTGTCTTCCTCGGTTGCCCTGGAGGAGCAATCACGCCTGCTTTCGCCGCAGCGGTGGCCACATGTCGACTGGGCGTCACCGGAGGCAAAGGTAGGGAGGAAACACCATTGGCTGATGGGGTCACTCTTTCGCCCCCTCCTATCTCTTCATCCTGTTCCGCAGGCGGCGTAACTGGCGTCACGACTGGCACTGCGGCCGTGGCAGCAGCAGCCTGCACTCGTCTCATCTCATCAATTGCCGCCCACTTCACCCATTCGAGTTGCTTGAGGTACATGTATTGTTGCTGTGGTCCCACCACGCTGCCAGGCCGAACGATACGCATAAAAGCAATCGCCTCGGCTGCAGTAAACCCATATTTCCAGATGAGATAGGCCCCGATCAATGTGCCAGTTCGCCCTAGACCTGCTTTACACTGGCAGAGAATCGTTACCACCTATCCGCCAAGGACCGACAAGGGGATCAAGAGGAAAAATAGCGCACATGAACAGCGATGACTCCGCCACTTTCCACTATGACGTCCGACAGATCGATAAACGTCCGCACGATCTCGTCCGTTGGGTTCGTCCCATCGTCGAAATAAAGTTCTTGATGGTTTATGCCACGATCGAGAAATAGTTGCTTATCGTACAACTCCGTGTTTAGGCGAACGACAAGCTTGACACCACGTTTCTCAAAGTAATCAAGGCAGTTGCAAAACGGCGTGGATAGTTTGCGCTGAAGGGCGAGATTAGTGGTGGGTGAACGACAGGGACTGGCTGTTCCGGGTCGGGTAGGAGAGGAAGGGTCTGCACTAGTTTGCTTGGCTTCTTTCTGGTTCTTGATCCAAGCGGAATCCACGGGTGACGCGAAGGCAATAAAGTGCGGCGTTATCCAATTCCAATCCCCGTTCTCAACTTTCTCATAGTATTCGTACTCTTCCACGCTGAATTCGTTCATATCGCACAGACCGTTCTGCATAGCCTTCCACATGCCCCATAGACAGTCTTGGATGTTGAGACTGAAGTCTGACGGTCCACGACCGGCGTCACGGAAGGGCATAAATTCGAGCTCAGCTATCGGACGGAAGGCTTCCCACGGCGCACGACGTTGAACTATCATCTGAGAAGGGCGTAAAGAGTGACGTGAATCCAGAATGAAATACGTACGACATAAAGCGCTATCAACAGAGCTGCATTCGCCTTGCGCCGCGGGTCATCAGAAGAATACAGGACGAGGCGATGGGAGTGGAGGTCCTTGTCCTACGATAAAGCAGTCAGCGTGACGCACTGGTTGGGCTATGAGTGGTACCCACTTCTAGCAACTCGTGGATGAGAATGCAAGCCTTGTACACCATCGCAAGGTTAAGTGGACCCCAATCTTGGAAGAAGGAGAGATAGAGTAGCTGGTCATCGATCGTGAAGTAGTAATAGGTAGCGTCATCGTCGGGAGATGCGGATGGGCCTCCCTTGGGTCTCGCGCGCACCGGAGGGTTGTTAGTTGGGTCGGAGGATTGGTTATTGAGCACGTGAGGACCAGGGGGTGGATGGGAGAAAGTTGTAAAGTAGAGCCTGGAAACAAGCTTATTGAGCTGGTGGGAGTGGACGTGGATTCGGCGGGAAGGACATGCCTGTCTCCGAAGTGACACAACGGCTCGCACTTGGGGGCCATGGGTGCCTAGGTTCCTTCCTAGAGACGCAGCGGAGACGCGAGATGTGAGTTGACAGCGGAAAGGAGGGGGGCTGTGTGGCAGAGGGAGCGCGACAATAAAAGAGTGTGTGGCAACGTGCCTCAAGGTAGGCGTTTGGAAGCCAAGAAGAGCTCCTTGGAAAAGGAAAAAAGTCCCGTGACCGTCG
Organism: Pulveroboletus ravenelii; assembly: GCA_038090235.1. Lineage (NCBI taxonomy): Eukaryota > Fungi > Basidiomycota > Agaricomycetes > Boletales > Boletaceae > Pulveroboletus > Pulveroboletus ravenelii. The sequence goes on along the minus strand of JBBPMH010000318.1, from coordinate 15,041 downwards.
CGTTCTGCCAAATATGTCAAAGCATCCAAAAGGGGACTATAAACCCCAACATAGGGTTCCGCTGGGTGGGCCTGGTGAACGACGCGCTCTGGGGACGCTCACGAAAGAGCGACCCCGACGCGCTCCGGGAGAGATCGCAGAAAATCGTCTCTGTGAAATGAGCGATGCGAGTTGCAGGGCACGGGGTGCAAGAACACATGGCCGCATCGCAACGACAGCATGTCCTTCACGAGGCCTGGAAATATGACCCAGGCGGGGCATCACTGGAGCCCGAAAAGGTGCACGTCGTACGTGGCAGGTTCCGAGGGTCGGAGTGTGCTCGTTTGCAGCATTGGAGTGGGTGACGCGTAAACGCTGGCAGAGCGTGTGGAGAGTAATATTCAGGGGCTGCCATCGCGTTGTTTGTTGCTGTTGGAGCACGCGTATCGTCCCCCATACACTGCCCGCCAGCGTCCAATTCATACCAGGCCAGCCCGACCGTTCCGTTCAGCACTCGCGTCGTGTACATTGGCTCCCACAATGCCGGACAACCAGATTTTCAAGGTGCCGTTCATTTCTTCTCGTCGTCCCGCCATTCCTCACACACCCCCCAGGCAACCTACAGCGGGATACCCGTGTACGAAATGTTCGTCATACTCTCCATCATACACGACACGTCCTCACCCCTCTCACACGCGTAGGATGTGCAAGGGCGTCGCAGTGATGCGGCGGCGCTCGGATTCGTGGCTCAACGCGACGCAAATACTCAAAGTCGCAGGCTTTGACAAACCTCAGCGCACCCGAGTCCTCGAACGAGAGATTCAAAAAGGCGAACATGAGAAAGTTCAAGGCGGTTATGGAAAGTATCAGGGTGAGCTTCCTTGCCTTAACATATTTTCCTTCAAAATTGACCCCATCGCACCACAGGGACATGGATACCTCTCGAGCGAGGACTCGCCCTCGCGAGGCAGTATAATTGCGAAGCGGCCCTTCGTCCTATCATCGAATTTCAGCCCGCAGCGAAAAGCCCCCCCCTCGCCCCGAAACATCTCGTGTCTTCGGCTTCCGTCGCAAAGCCCGCCCGTCGGGCCACAACCACGGTCGCCGAACCAAGTTCCGCTCTCATGGGCACCCGTTCGCGCCGTCAGGCTGATGCTGAAGAAGAGTCAGAGCAGGAAATATTCTCCGAACCTGGTTCAGAAGACGGTTCAATGACATCATCTCCTTCACGAGGGTCATCCAGCTCACGTACGCCCTCCCCCATTGCTGACGCGTACGATCAAATGGACGTGCCGGAAGATCGTAGGCACGGTGGACGACGTAAACCGTCACGACATCACCCCAACGAGCACGTTGGCAACGTGTCGGAAGATGAGATCGTGACACAAGCCAACGGTACCGATGACCCGCGTACCTACAGCGATCAAATCCTCGAATACTTCATTTCGGACACGAATCAAATTCCTCAAGTTCTCATCTCGCCTCCTCCCGATTTTGACGCGAACATGGCCATTGACGATGATGGGCATACTGCATTACATTGGGCCTCCGCAATGGGCCGACTCCGCATTGTGAAGCTACTGCTCACGGCCGGGGCTGATATCTTCAAGGTGAACAAAGCCGGCCAGACCGCGCTCATGCGCAGCGTCATGTTTGCAAACAATTACGACGTACGAAAATTCCCGGAGCTGTATGAGCTCCTCCACCGCTCTACTCTCAACATCGACAATTACAACCGGACTGTCTTCCACCACATCGTTGATGTCGCCATGTCCAAAGGGAAGACGCATGCAGCCCGTTACTACATGGAGACGGTACTCAACCGCTTGGCTGACTACCCCAAGGAACTGGCAGACGTGATCAATTTCCAGGACGAGGATGGCGAGACTGCACTGACAATGGCCGCTCGATGCCGAAGCAAGCGCCTCGTCAAGCTCCTCATCGACCACGGGGCAGACCCCAAGCTCGTAAACCGTGATGGGAAGAGCACTGAAGATTATATTCTCGAGGACGAGCGATTCCGGTCGTCCCCGGGACCGATTTCCCGGCTCTCGGCAATGTCTTTTCGTAATGCGCAGGCTGCGTATCCTTTGCCGTCCATTCCCGCTGCCGTCCCCACGGGTACTGAGCGCCTACCACTACACCATTCAATAACCGGCCAGAAGGCGAGTACAAAATGTGTCAACGAAATTACAAGCATGCTTGACGGTCTGGCTGCATCCTTCGATCGCGAGTTTCAGGATAAAGAACGCGACATGAATCAGGCCCGCACCCTTTTGCAAAATATCCAACAGGAAATCCTCGAGAGTCACCGAGCTGTCAATCAACTCAAGACACAAGCAGAAGGACTACAGCTAGCGCGAGAGTTGTTGTCGGATTTTGAAAGCCAGCTGTCGGACAAGATGGGGAGGAGATATCGACTGGGTTGGGAGAAATGGATTAAGGACGAGGAGAACCGAGAAACATCAATCAGGGATGCAGCAGACGGGGAGCTGAAGATCACACCCACGACCGTGCCTTACCGGACGGATGACGAGGTTGACGGAGGGGTGTCGACGGAGGCAGGAAAGGACAGGGATAAAGATAAAAACAAGGGGAAGCGGATAGCACTACCTCAGGAAGAGGACATCACGGATCTTCTCGCACTGTATGCTGACCTTCCAAATAACCAGGACGCGGTAGCAGCAGCCTGCGAAATGGTAAGAGAAGGACTGGGCCATCGTCGCAAACGGCGAAAAGGACTATTTGATCAGTTAATCAGGTTTCAAGCGGAGGCGGGAACTAGTGGACGCATGGCTGAGTACAGGAAGCTTATTGGCGCTGGATGCGGAGGCGTGCCACCTCCAGAAGTGGACAGTATCATTGGAATGTTGCTCGAGGCAAGTCATATTGTTGCGCCGATGCTAGCGACTTTATCATCTCGATTCCAGACACTCGAATTAGAAGAACCTAATACCGCCCCGGGAGCATGGACTAGGACAACTGCTGGGCCTGTGCCAGCGGGCTGATGTAGTATTCTGGATAATTATTCGGAGGGGGGAGGTCCTTGATAGTCCAGTGTACAATGTACTCCTACGCGCAATACTAGCCATCTCTGGTGGTCTCAAGAAGATGAGGTGACAGGGGTAAATGCTTAGTCAGCAGACTCTTGCCATTACGCTTCCTTGCTGAATCTTGTTGTGCTTCCTGCTTCATGTCGTTATCACGCGTACAAGTCCTCAAAGCCGCTACCAGGATACCATGGACGAAGAATTTTCGTCATCTTTTACCTGTTCCGAAGCATTGGCAGGAAAAAGTTTTGCGCTACAGTCCTACTATTAAAGCGGTCCCCGTCAAGGATCGTATCAAATACTGGAACGTTGTCGCTGGTGACAAGATACGCATCCGTGGTGAAGGAAGCAAACTCCACGAGGTTCTGAGCATAAACAAGTTTACAAATCGCGTGTACCTCAAGGGCAACGTCAAGGTGCGTCAAGTGTTGGTGGTGGATCCAAATGTTGCATTTTCGACCGTTATACCAGGAAGCGACTCCTAACAGGGCTCCAGTCAACAGAAGTGTGCATTACTCAAGGTGTCAATTGTTCATGGGCACCCACAAAGTCACGACACCACAGGGAAAAGAGAAGGAAGTCGAGTGAGCATGTTTCCCCCATTTCCTACTCGGCAACAAACATTTGCAATGAAGTGTGTTTGCGCGACGGGTCGGGGTAAGGGACCCTTATTGGCATCCTGGGCTCCGTCGTTTCGATTGGAGGCGTACCGCTCTTGCGACAATACCTGCACATTTCAAGAACACCAGCAGAGTCCCACTCGTGGTACCGTGGCCAAAATACGAACTCCCAGAACGACCAGAAGGTGTGTGTTGTACCATCTGCACTTGCATCGGAGCCGGCGTGACATTTGTTTCACCCGTTAGCCAACCAGCTTTATGATACCACAAAAGACACGGTGCTCAAGATTACATATCAGCCGCCGAACTTCAAGAAACCTACTCCGGCCGACGAAAATACCTATATCAACGCGTTATTCGCCCCCCGGCCAAGACCATCTGATGAATCGACACCAATGGAGCACCACCTCGCGAAAGAGCTTTCAAACCCACACAGTCGAGCGAAGAAGCAGGCCCGCTGGCAGGCAGCCAAGGTGCACAGGGCCGAGCTCCTGAGGAAATTTGTCGAACAAGAGTTCACGCACTTGAACGGCCGATCGGCAAGGGTGGCGCGTGCTGAGGGTGTGTTCAAATTCAGACAAAAGGTCGAGGAGGAGCGCAAAGCAGAGAAAAAGAGGCGGTGGCTGACCGCGGAACGCATGGCGAAGATCGAGAGAAAAGTGAAGCGCAAGCAGAGGAAAGCGCAAAAGCAAAAAGAGAAATTGACTCAATTAGTGTTGAAGGAGGCTACAAACCAGGTCGTCCCTGTCGCAGAACCTCGCAAATAACGATCAGTCTCGAGTCCATAGAATCACGTATCGATTATTCGTCATTCGTATTTGGTGCCGGGGTAACGATAGACAGTAAACAGACTGGCTGCCTCCATTAAGCGTTCCGAGACGGCGGATTCCGTACTCAACCGAATACCTGGCAAGCGAGCAGACGTACGCGGCCCGCAATCTCATTCCACCAGTCCCCCCGGCATATGAGCAACGCATTTTATTCCTCGGACTACCATCATGACAGACTCTTCCACTAAATACCACATCGTTCCATCCTCAGAGGACCAACCCCACCACTCTCATGTCAGCGAAGCCGGTGTTCATGGAGATGACGCTCGCTCAGCAGCGGAGTGGGTTCCGGTCAAAGCTCGAGCTAGGTGGACATACTTCCTTCTGGGTTGTGCCATTTTGCTACCTTGGAACGGTGACACTTCTCTTCGAGCCTTCGGGCTGCGAGCCTTGTTGGTGCTGATGCATCCTCTCCAGCGCTGATTAACGAGACACCATTTTTCTTATCGCGACTGATTGGCTCTCCCTTCTACCCGACCTTCAGCTCGTACTTGTCCACCATCTACACATTGACCGTTCTTATCTGTCAGTTCTACAGCACCGTCACATCGAAACAGGTTTGTAGGTCTTACCCTAAATGCGATGGTAGCCACTCACACTCAGGGCCTCACAGTCCTCCCCGTCTCGCCGCACGTTTGCGTCCATCGTTGCAATGGTCACCCTTGTCATATCCTTATTTCTCAGCACCTTCGTTCGGGCTACACCATCGGCATTTTTTTCATTTACTCTCTTCAACGCGATTTCCGTTGGAGTCGCGGCCGGTTATCTGTGTACCGCAGTATTCGCTGGAGCAGCGTTACTTGGCACATCATTCTTGCAAACTGTGATATCAGGACAAGCCGCTGTCGCAGTTGCAGTTAGTGCTGTACAGGCTATCAGTTCGATTATCTCTCTTGGGGGTTCGTCTCCGGAATCCGCCCAGACGGAAGCAGTCACGCCCGATAGTAGCGACGGTCATCCCGAAGAAATAGCCGCACGAATCTTCTTTGGTGTTTCGACTATCTTTCTCTGCATCACGCTGGTTGCATACACGTGGTTGACGAGGCAGCCTTTCTATAAATCGGTTGTCGGCGCCCTGGAACGACACCGTCGAGTTAGAGACACAGATGAACTTGCCGGACTAGTCACGGACAGCAACAGAAATCCTTTGATGGAGGGCAACTCTCGCGTTTATCAGGTTTTTAAGCGAAACTTGATTTTTATGTTCTCTATTGCGTATGTGTTCGCAGTCACTCTAGTAAGTGTTCACACTATCACCGTGATTAGTCTTCAACTAATAGGGACCGTCAACCAGGCAGTCTACCCTGCAATAACAGCCCGCGTGCAATCAGTGGATCAAGGCACCCATCCCTTGCTATTCACCGCAATCCACTTCTTGGTTTTTAACACTGGAGATCTCCTTGGGCGATACAGCTGCTCGTTCCCCCGCTTAATCGTCTGGTCCGCAAACAAGATCCTAGCTATGGCCCTCCTACGGACGTTGTTCATCCCCCTCATCCTTCTCTGCAATGTCTCTCGATCCGCAACAATAACAGTTCCCCCAATCATTAATTCCGATATCCTTTTCATGATCATAATGTTAACAACGGGATACACAAACGGCTTTGTCTCTACATTGGCTATGCTTGCCGTCTCATCCCTCGACCATAATCCTAGACTGAATGGGCGCCGCGAAGACGTAGATATTGCGGCAACACTGGGTGGTTTCTTTGTCAGTGTCGGACTTGCTTGTGGAGCACTCTGTAGTTTTGGTGTTCAGGCTATGATATGATATCGCAACAGAATCGCTATATCCAATGATCTGTAACAATACCTACAATGTTGCCAAGGTGCGGAGGAGGTAAATTAATTCACCAAAACAATCTGCTCATCGAGTGCTTATGGTTCGCTGATGGCCTAGGTCCAAATAGAAGGGCTCAAAGGGGGCGTGTGCTGTCAAGAAGCTTGAGGAGCAGGAAAGCCACATCAACGAAGCGAAAAACCTGTTGAAAGGCTGTTGCAAGCTTTTCTTTTTGGTTAGCGTACTTTTATGTCCCCATTTGACTTCATTACTGCCTTCATCGTTATGTTGACCGCTCGGTGACCGCGTGCGACTTCCAAATTTGTTTAATCACTTCGTAGATAGTCAAGAAATTATCTTATCATGATTGGTACACAGTACAGATACACTTGAGTGAGAGGTGTCCACTTACCGCACGTAAGCTGCTGTAACTCGCTAAGTTCTGCTGACCGCCTGTTTCATTTCAGCGGTTTTGCAGATGCTACTTCCCAACTGACGAAACCTGGACACGGGTGATGCTTCCCCCGAAGCCTCCCTCACTAACTTCCTCGACCCCTCCCAGTCTCTCGCCGACTCCCCTCCACCCCTCCCTTTGCTATCCACATAGCCACGGACGAAGAGGAATCTCTTACACACCGAGCATAAAATCCTGCGTTACTATCTAGGACGAACAAATGAACACACTGTTTACGAAGTAGACATCATAGGGATGACAATGGCAGCCCACCTCTTGTTTATGGAGTGGGATTTGGAGCTCCCGATCACATCTTCAAGCTGCCAGAACAGTTTCCACTTCTAAACCAGGCCGGTACCACCTGATCGACAGAATCGTAAAGCAGATACACAAAGATGTCAACGTGCAGATAACAAGGCAAAAAAGTAGTGAACGGAACATTGGACAACAGTTTCAAAGCTCGCCTCCCCCGCTATCTACATGAGTTTGTATTGCTCCGATTTTATTGTGGGGGGCGGCGCACAACCCCGAAGGGTGCTAGTTCTATTCCTACGATTAGTCCTACATAATGTTGTAATATTTTAGTGCTGATGATCAGGTGAATGATTTATCAAAACGACAGCATCGACTCAATCGGCATCATTGCCGGAGGCACTGAGAATCAGCGTCGGTACTGAAAAGATGTGATCACGAGACCAGTGACAATGATGCTGATGATACTTCCCTCAGTGCCATAAGGCCGGACTCAAATGTCACTCCGATGGGCAACTGGATCTCGACACTCACTATCCTACGGTTCCCCGCCAAAAGCAATAGAAACCATGCTTGCACTGTGGGGAAACGTCGCTACCGGTCTTTTGCGTCGTTTGGGCCTAGTTTGAAAGTGACGTGGAGAGTGGCCCGCTGACCGCCATGCTTATTACGACAACTCATCTTCTTGCTCGTCTCTGCCGCTTTCCAATTGTCATGCCTACTACTCGAGGCCACTGATCCGGATCCCATCATAGGGTCGCTCGCGCTGGACCCTCACTTAAATACAGCCCATCACCCTTAAATACGCCTCCCGAGAACTGTGATCACACCACGGTTCCACTCATCGCCGCATAGCAGGATGGTACCACACTCCTCCAGGCTATCGTTTTTGCTGCTCTTCGCTCCGTACGCACTCGTGTACGCCGGACCTCTCACTATCCCGATTTCAACGTATCCCTTCACTCCATTCCCTACACCCACCCTTCCCTCAAAACCACCAGTCTTTCCTGAGACTGACCCATTATCCCCTCCCCCCGCTAGCCCCGACCCAACTATTGTGCCCGACTTCGCACCGGCATGGTCTGTCGCGTATTCCAAGGCTCAGGCGCTGGTTCGTGCTCACTCCCTTCCTCTTGATTACAAACTCGCCCTCCTCTGCCTTGTCACTAATTTTTTTTCTTGCTCTAGATCTCTAACTATACAATTGAGCAAAAGGTCAACATGACCACTGGTATTCTCGGGCCCTGTGTGGGGAATACTCCTCCGGTTGGCAACTTCCCCGGTCTCTGTCTTCAGGTGTGTTTATTCGTGATATCAACAGTATCTCTTCCTCACAAACTTGCACAGGACTCCCCCCTCGGAGTCCGCGCTACCGAACTGGTCTCTACGTTCCCAGCTGGTATCACTACTGCGTCAACGTGAGTGACTTTGGTCACCATCTTACCGTAGTGGACCTCAGACCCACTGCTCTAGATTCAACCGTGCTCTGATCCGGGCACGTGGACAGGCGATGGGCCAGGAATTCAAGGCCAAGGGTGTCAATCTTGCACTCGGTCCTATGATGAACATGGGACGCATTGCACAAGGTGGACGTAATTGGGAAGGTTTTGGTGCCGACCCATTCATTGCCGGAGAAGCTGCATATGAGACCATTCTCGGTCTGCAAGCCGGTGGTGTCCAGGCCACCGCCAAGCACTTCATTAACAAGTTGAGTTTGCTCGAGGCCTGATGGTTGTTGGTTGTTTACTCTCCACACATGACAGTGAGCAAGAACATATGCGTACCCTAGAATCATCCAACGTCGACGACCGGACCCAGCATGAAATCTACGCCCACCCATTCATGCGTTCTGTAATGGCTGGTGTATCATCAGTCATGTGTAGCTACAGTCAGTGATGTCCATTTGATGTGGTCCCACTCTAACCTTTTGTCAAGACCTCATTAACGATACCTATGCCTGCAACAACAACAAGACCTTGAATGATATACTCAAGAGGGAATTTGGTTTCCAGGGTTGTAAGTACTCTTTGGTTTGTTCCTGAGTTGAATCCGTGTATGAAGGTGTCGACAGTTGTTATGTCGGATTGGTTTGCGACGGAGAGTACACTGTCAGCCGTTGAAGGCCTTGATGTCTGTGCAATTTCAGCCTCTACTCTGGGATGCCTGTTAATGCCCATATTATAGATGACCATGCCCGGAGACATCATGCCTGGCTCTGGTGACTCCTACTTTGGTGGAAACTTGACTGCGTATGTCAATAATAACATCATTTCATTGGCCCGTCTCGACGACATGGCCACGCGTATTGTCGCTGCATGGTACTTCTTGCACCAGGATGAGGACTATCCACAGACGACCCTGGATTCTGGGAATATCAATAATCCTATCAACCAACAAGTAAATGCCATGAGCGACCACGCCAACGTCGTCGGGGAGGTCGCAGTTGCCGGTATTGTTTTGCTTAAGAATGAGGGTGCGCTACCCTTAAACAAGCCCAAGAGTCTCGTCTTGGTTGGAAGCGATGCCGCACCGCCCCAGCCTGGCCCCAATGAGTACGGCGACGGAGGTGGTGATCCAACCGGAATTCTTGCCATGGGGTGGGGATCTGGGTATATTTGCTTCCTTAGTTTGATTCCTGTGAGCTTGCTGACTTGATTCACAGAACGGCTTGGTTCACATATCTTATTTCTGTGAGTCAAATGTCCCAAGCTGTTTTTTCTCTTGTCCCCAACCGATGTATGTTCTTTCTGTCAGCCTTACGAGGCCATTCAGGCTCGCGCTAGAGCCGATCAAACTCTTTTTTCATGGGACTTTGACAACTGGAGCCTCAACGCGGCAGCGAGCGACGTTGCAGCCCAGGAGGTCGCCATCGTTTTTGTGAACGCTGACTCGGGAGAGGTACGACCTGACGATCTTGCCCATTAGCTTGTCGCTAACTTCCAGTGTAGGCGTACGACAGAAAGAATCTGACGACTTGGCACGGGGGAGATGATCTTATCCTTGCTGTCGCAGCGCAAAACAACAACGCCATTGTCGTTACAAACAGTGTTGGGCCTCTCGTTCTTGAACCTTGGGTTGAGCACCCCAATGTCACTGCTGTTGGTATTCCTCAATCTTATTCTTATTTGTCTCTATTATCTCTGACCTAGAAACTCAATCTAGATCATCTGGGCTAACCTGGGTGGGAATGAAGCTGGAAGTGCAATTGCGAGTGTTCTGTATGGGGACTGGAATCCGTCTGGACGCTTGCCATACACAATCGCCAAGAACGCTGATGATTACCCCGCCCAACTCAACTCAGGTGGTAATGAGGTTGATATCTTGGAGATCGACTATACCGAAGGGTATGTTCTTCGCCCTTCTACCTTACGATACGTCGTACTTATCGAGTCATTCAGAATTTACATTGATTATCGTTGGTTTGATGCCGTGAGTGAGCAGACTGCAGATTGACTGATGTTTCTCATACCATTTTCCAGCAAAACATCACTCCTCGCTACGAGTTTGGTTTCGGCTTGAGCTACACGTCCTTTGAATACTTGAACCTTGCAGTTACCCCCATTACTTCGTCTGATTCCCTGGAAACAGCGCTCATCGACAACTGGGCTGCGGGAGGTGCCAGTCCCATCGCTGAGGGCTCGACCACGGCTCTATGGTATATCTCCCTAGACTCCGGTGGAAAGAGTTGTATCTGACTATTTGTTTGCTTACTGGCAGGCTTCACATGCCTGCGTTCCAGGTGACATTTGATGTCATGAACACAGGCTCTTACTATGGCGGCGAGGTCGGCCTAGATCTTTTCATATCCCCCAGTCTGCTCATATCTTTCTCTTCTTTCATCAGATCCCCCAACTCTACGTTCACCATCCTCCATTGGCGAATGAGCCTCCCTCTGTATTGAAAGGGTTCACCAACATTGAGCTCGAGCCAGGTCAGACGAGCCAGGCCTCGATCACGCTTTCGCGGTATGACTTGTCGATTTGGGATGTTGTCCGTCAAGGATGGGCCAAGCCGAATGGCACGATCACGTTCTCAGTTGGTGCAAGCAGCAGAGACTTTAGACTGAATGGTACCATTCCTGCTTGAGAGTTGGTCCCCGTTCACCCCTACTTGCAACGGTGTCGGTCCTTTTTTTGATACCCATGGATTGCAAATTGTGGACAACACATGTGCGATTTTTGTTTTTGATTTAGAAAAAGCATTGTGTGGGAGGAATCCCCCATTGATTTTTTTTGAACATGTAGATTGAATATCCTTTCATGATCACACGATCAGGCGAGGCAGAGGAAAATACTCAGTGCTTTTGTTTTTTTTTCGGGTACTAGTGCACTGTTGAATCTTCACCTTCACCTGGTCTCCATGATTGATTCGCTATTAATAATTCGCATGGGTCCAGTGTGCTCAGGCTATGCCAATTGCGCAACATCTATGCCCACTAATAATATACTTGGCTTCCATATTAATCATGATCGGGTAACGGTGACCGTACCCGTGGTGAGCGTTGGTGAACCCTATCGGTGCTATCCCGGTAACTGCGCTCAGGCTAGCTGCCGGCACACATCCACACACCCGTGACCATACACCGTATACCCGCGCATCCGTCCCTAGCAACTCTAGTAACCATCTGATCCGACGTCGGTCACCATCTCATTAATGAGGGCATTCAACGAACGCAGTGAAACTCGTCCAGTCCCGCATTTCATGCTCACCAGAAGTTCATCACTTGACACAACCATTTGGACACATCCTCGAGCCATCATCAGCTATGACCAGTACTTTGCCAATGGACAATTTCTGCAACCCCGCAATAGAACGCGTGAATCCCTCTGGTGATACACCGGCCCGGGTACGAGTGGTGAATATTCAGAAGACCGATAGGAGCAGCTGCAGCTGGGGTCCCTTTACCCATTGATCCTGAGATCATTCGTATGATGTTAGCCATATATTTATGTTATTCGTGCTGAGTTTTACTTCATCGCCTATTGTCGCACATGGCTTGCATTGCTTTTAACTCCCCTGGACACAAATGGTATAAACTGGCCCCTGCCACCCTTCTCGACTTCGCTCTCTGTTCTGACTGACTGGACTTGGGATCAGGGCTCAGTCCACACATATCATGTCAACCAATCCCTTCGTCTCGGAATATGGATCGATATACACTTCACTCTATTCTGGTGTTGTATTATCGACTGCAATTTATGGCATCACTTGCATGCAAACGTGAGCATTTCTTATTCCAAACTGTCGTAGTGATGGGACAAAGTTCACTCGGACAGATTCTTCTACTATGTCCAGTAAGTTCCATATTTCCAATGCTCTTCTGTTGATTTACGAGTCTTTGTACCAGCTATCCGAATGATACAAAGTATACAAAGAGTCTTGTGAGTCGGGTTACAAGTGAGTCTAATAGGATCATGTATAACTCCTTCACAGGTAGCAGTCGTATGGTAAAGAATTGTGTTACTTTGGCTCATGACGTTCCTGACGTTTCGTGATAGGGTACTTAATACGATTCATGAAGTTTTGTCTCTTTCTGGTGGTTTATTTCTTACCATACATGGTCGGTTGTCTCGCTCATGTTATTCCCCAACCAGTATACAAATACATGATGGCTAGTCTAGTAAACTCGTCCTCGCTCCTTGTCGGGGTCCCGTGAGTCACTATGTTTAGAATCCTGTTTTCATGCCTTGACTCTGTTCGCAGCGAGCTCATCGTAAGTTCTATTCATCACTTTCCTCGAAATTCTACTAATAAGTCATAGTTGCAGATGCTCCCGACGGTATGTTTTTATTTTTGCGCTTGGAATGGATACTGATACCATACAGGCCATGGTTACAGTGTGCACGCAAGGATACTTCATCTATCGAATCTATGTTTGTGTGTCTCGTGTTCCAAGATCCTTCCTCCATCACTTAGTTCACTCAGTCAGTGGGAAGAATATTGTCATGCCGCTGATATGGGTAAGCAAGGATACAAGTGGGGTTTTTGTTGCACTTACTCTCGTTGATGTAGGCCATCCTCACTACAGCCCAGCTCGGTAAGAGTTTGTAAACATCGGGAGGATGGCGTTTCATGAGATTTTCGCAAACATCAGTAATTGCTACAGGTGCGCAGTCATTTTGTCATATTCAAATCAGTAAATACTGATGATCACAACCTTAGTGTATGCCGCAAAAGCACTGTATACTGCAGGCGGGTTCGTTTATTTCCTATTCCTAGACTGTCATTTGCACATCTACACTTTCCATTTGCTTCTAGCCTACGGGTTGTCCCAATGGCCGACCTCAGTGAGGGTTCGTTTATGGTAAGTATATGGTTCATGTTCAGAACACGGCTCAATATGTGGTGAGCAGGCCCTGGAGATCACACTTTTCGCCACCGCCGCTGCAATGGATGTCCTGATCGCCGGTTTCCTGACTTTCTTACTTATGTGCATGCGCACTGCGGCCACATTTGGACCGTGAGTGCACACAGCTGTGGGCCACTGTTGACTCGGAAGTGGACCTGATCACGGGTTTAAGGACGGTACATATTTTGCAACGCCTCATCATGTTCGCGGTGAATACAGGGCTTTGGACAGCGGTGTTTGCGTTATTGTGCGTCATCCTAGTGCGTGCCACTCGCCATTTCCATGCTACTCTGTAACATCCCCTCACCTACACCATAGTTGTGCATTTATCAGTTGAAGCCATACTACGCTGTGATCAGCGTTCCACTTTGCCCGGTGTACTGCAACACTTTCCTCGCCAATTTGAACGCTAAATCATACCTCCTGGGTGAAGACACGACGTACAATATCGGTACAGACTTGATCACAGTTCCAATCCCCTTAGTGAACACACATATCCAAGGGGCCGGACAGGGTGAAGAGCCGGAGAGGATTTCTTGTACCCATCAGGTGGGTTCCTATAGTCCAAGTTGGTTCGCTACCACAGGCTCATCAGACGACAACTGTTACTGTAGAGGATTTGGAAGACCATGGAGGTGATGCAGTTCTCGGACGCTGACCCGTGGGCGATATCAGAGAGCGTGTGAGCATGGTGGGTTTAGACGATGGAGGCCCACCATATCAGCCATCCAGTTCATTGATTGACTTTGGCATGTATGTGCTCGTTCACTGTCTTTTCCATCTTATCGGAGCACTTGTGTATTCATGTACATGTGGTCACTGATCTAATAGAGTACCAACCGATCGGTTGTGTGGCCATGCAGGAATATTTAGATTGTAGCAAGTAGGGAAGCTAAGTACTGTCAGTGGGCATAGATGTTGCGCAGTTGGCATAGCCCGAGCTTACTTGACCGATGCAAGTTAGTAATGGCTTGCCAATGTCATCGACCAATTGTTAAGGGTAGATGGACGGGAGTACGGGTATGAGAGAGATACACGTTCCGGTGCTCCATCCTCTGTTCTGAAGAGGTCAAACGAAGGTGGTGAGAGGGAAGACGCTCTCTCTTGTTTATTCATGTCTCGTAGACCAGGTTTTATATCTACTTGGCGACAACTATTTCCAAAGTGTTGTGCCTGCACATTGGTTGTCTGTTGCTGGCACTCGCTGGCACTGCACGTCAGCACTACACGTTGGTCGGGCCGAGCATGGCTTGTCCATATTTGGGATTATCTCCATGCTGGCACAACAAGCATGACGCATGACTGCTATATCTTGGCTGTGGAGCGGTAGGTCAGTTGGCCTGAGGGCCCTAGCCATTTTATCTATCACATTTTATGTGCTAGCAGAAGGGTTCGATATGTGATTTCTCCTGGTACTGGTGGGTACGTCCACGTGTGCAGTTCCCTTCCATCGCGCCCTTCATACTTTATCATCATCATCCTATGAGAGAACGGGGCGCGAGCTAGAGAGTCGGACCGTTAGGTCCTGTACAGCATAAGTACGGGTATATGAGTGGTAACGAGTGTGTAAGTACTCACCTCCAGTCGGTCGTATGAAAGACTGGAGGCACCCTTGGCAGCACTTTTTTTAAACTCCGACGGTCTTACAGACCAATTTCCGTGTACAAGGGAAATTAGTCTGTAAGACCGTCCCTCTTGAAAGTCAACCACCGTACACCCATTTCTGG
>JBBPMH010000317.1:0-34743 GCA_038090235.1 Pulveroboletus ravenelii | reverse complement strand
TCAGGATTCGGGCGGCAGAGTCGTCTTGTTTTTCCAGGGACTGACGGCGTTACCTATGCGGTGCGTGTTGCAGAATATAACCTAAGAGAACATGTTGTTGGAAACGTGAAGGCTGAACTCAAAATATGAATTAACTTTGGGGATGCGGCGACACTTGAAAGCTCGGGCCAACCTCCCAGCGAGAAACAAGATGAATTCAGATGAGCGTGTTGACTAATGGCAACACTTCGGGTTTAACCTGTCAACAGAATTCATCAGCCACGGAGAAACAGTCATGCTGATAGGCACCGGAGACGGTCGGACTTGTCGCTCAAGTCTGATTGGCAGGCTAAACGTGAAGGATTACTGAAGGAATTACCTTAGGCCACCATAAAAATTTGCAATGTCAGTTGTTTGATCATACTCCAAGTTCTAGCTACGACGAGCGTAGAGTACGTCCCTTGGCGAGTCAGCTTGTTAACTAACATAGTGATCGCCACAGAGTCACTCAAGCAGGGTTGCGCAGTGTATGCCATGGGTATGTTGCTGACTGCAACGTTCAAGACTAGGTTCGGCAGGAAAGAGAAGTTGAAGCCACAAGTAGCGTCTAAATAAAGCCAAACGAGACCTCCAGTACTACCGTCCACCGACCACTACCAGGTCATGCGAAACGCCTCACGCGCAAAGGGATTGCAGCATTCTCCTCGCCGATCACTTTCGGCCTCATCAAAACACCCCACGTCATCTCAATCGGCGTGTCTGGCCCATCCGGAAATTCAAACACAAAGCTTTTCACCAGAATTGAAAGCACGAGCTAGAATGGAAAAAAAAGACCCGGCGTTGAAACGAATCCAGGCGCGTAAAATGTGAATGAAATGTAGAAATCGATTATGTGGCGCGCGCACGTACCTTGAATTCGGCTATCGCAAATCCTTTCCCGATGCATGTCCGTGGGCCATCGATGAACGTCAGTAGATGTCGGTGTCCTTGCACCTCCTTCGCCGCTGCCGGGATACCTTGTTCTCCGATCCATCGTTCAGGCTTATATTCCTTCGCGTCAGGTCCCCAGATGGTCTCGGAGCGATTCATGGACAATATTGAAACAGATATATAGGTCCCCTTTGCAACCGAGATATGGTCAACAAGCTTGCCAGATCGAGTCCGCACAGGCTTGCTCAACGGGATCACGTCGTCCTCTCTGGCCTGTTTACCGAATCCGTCAAAACGTTATACGATCCATTCGGTCACGTATACTTGCCATGCGAAAAGTGTCATGGAGAGGTGGGTGGAGACGGAGTGTTTCGTGTACAACGGCATCGAGATATGGGAGACTGCTGGAAAGCTGATCGTAGGTTGGGTCAGCTCCGAACTCGAGAAGCTCTGCCCGTAATTTTTCTTGCATATCTGGGTTTTTAGCGAGCTCGATCAATGCCCACTAAAGTAGCAAAAAGTATTGCATGTTAATAATATAGCGCTTTATCATGGTGGGCTTGCCTACCGTCATACTGACTATGGGGTTGTCGAAAGTTATGAGTCAGTTCAGTTCAGAGAGTTGACAGGCTTACTAGACGTGGTCTCATAGCCAGCCAGAAGTAAAACTTTGGCCTAGGTAAGCGGTCATTGAGATTTCGGGCTTGCGTACCATTTCAATCCATACCTGAGTTGTTATCTCCTCGGGTGCTAGAGAGAGCGGGTTGCCTTCACTTTCAGCCTGAACTGGAGGGACTCAGTCAAGTCATCAAAAGTCGGAGGACATGCAAATATACTCAGAAGACCAAGGATAGACTTTTCTTCCCTCTCTCCCAAGGTACCTGCCTCTTTTTCCTTCCTCGATTTCGTGAACAACGCGTTTGAAATCTCGCCCATCGTGTCACTCAACCTCTTGATGAGCTTCGAGTACGGTGTCGGGATCTTCAACAGCCACGGGAGTGCCTGAGAGATGAGATTAGAAATCAGGTTGATCTGTTTCCCCCCCTTGCCCACGATTTCAAAGAGTTCCGTCACCGAGGCCGGTTTACCATCCAGTGAACCAAAATCATGAGAGAACCCGGCGAGGCCCATGACATCGAGACTAGCCGCATCTGGTTAGGCACTGACACAGTCGAGTAAGAAACATCTTCATACGAGATATGGTTCATCCTGGGTTTCGTGTTGGGTTGGTCTATCAGGCAATAACAATCACATACCAGCTCTGCACTTCGATCACGGTGCTAGATCCGCCGTCTGATTCAATCATGGAATCCCAGGCGCCTTTAGCCTAAAATAATTCCTTAGGATTCGTTTAGCAACTAGGAGATGGGGCACAAACCTTATAAGCTGCATCACTGAAGACTGGGGCTAACTCGCGGACTGCAACGTTGCTGAAGGCGGGATTCAGCGCTCTGCGTATTCTGTATCGGGTCATGTCAGTATGGGTACACCATGCGAACCACGGCAGCGACAGCACTAACCTACGGTGATTCTCTCCCTTTGCACACAAAATTCCGTCGCCAACCTGTGCAATCCCGATTAGCACACCTCAGAGTGGCCATCGACTCGTTCCTTACAAGGTGCTTAGTAGCAATCTCGCCAAAGGGGGTTAATATATACGTGTATGGCTCCGCTCCATAGCAATGCGCTACTGCTTTTGGATCGCAGAGGACAATCCTTCTTCCCCCCAGTGCAAAGGGGATCTCATACACACCACCGTACTCTTCCGCCCATTTTTCGTACACTGCCCCCGAGTCGGGAGACAGGAAGACGTTTTTGGCCACGCCCCATATGAGAGAGGGATTCGGCGGCCCACGAAGAGCAGTCGTCTTGAGTTTGCGGCGAGCGACGTCCACGACTCTGAGGACGGCGTAGAAGGTACCAAGCGCACAGACGACGTCGAGGAAGCGCGGGCGATGCGCCGCAGCAAGACCGCTTGCGAGGAGTGCCTGCAAGGATTCGAGTGAGAATCCGCCCGTCATTGTCGAAGGGATTGGTGGGGACCCTTCTGGTGTTTTGAAAGTAGAAAAGTCTCAGTTGGGCAAGTATGGAAGTGGCCTGGAAGGTATATATATTATCGTTTTATGTGGTGCCACTTAGGAAGAGCATTTCTTACGCCATCGCGTGTCTCCCATCAAGTACAGCCCGTTGCAGGGCATGATAAGGCCTCCTAAGGCTTCCATTTAGGGAAGTCGGAGTTTGCTTGAACGTGTCGCCGTCTTTTTGGTCACAAAGTACCGTTTTGTTCGCGCTAGAATGTACGTGGTCCCAGATGTGTGTGGACTGGGTTGCAGTATCTGCTCGGTGTAGCATTGCTGCACTCAACACCGGTGGACGTACTGTGTGGTTTGGTTCATAGTGGTAAGTTATGGGCATAGGGTTGGCCAGCTGAGCCTAGACCAAATTCTTATATGAGCCGTATAACCGCCGGTCTTTCTCATGGACACCGGTACATACATAATTAAAACCTTGATTCCGTGCGCTCAATCCAAATTTGTATGTTTCCGTGCCGTCGTTATTGTTTGAGAGGAGTTACACGTGACTGCAGTATCAAACCGTTAAGTATAACACACCACAAGGCTCGCAAATCCACATACCGCTACACGACTCTCTCTTAACTAGTAAAGCTACCGGAGACCCTTCCTCGCCTAGAATCTTCGGGCGCCACCAGCGACACCCAGCTTCGTTCGAGGTCCGTCGCGGAACTCGAATTTGAAGTTCAGTACCAGTCGAAAAGAACAACCTAGTTTGACATGCATGTTTGGTCTGATGGAGACGAACGACCCAACATGTGAATTCAGCGACAACAGTCCTTTTCCAAGGTACATCCTCAGTCCGTCTGCAAACATCAGCAAGTGCTTGCACCCCTGTATCTCCTTTGCCTGCCGGCCTGTCGTGCGATGCACCTCTCGATTCCCCGTGGTACGGTTGTCACAGCCCTGGGCTATTGCATCTATCAACCACTATGGGGACCCGACGCAAAGAAATTCAAGCCGTCCCGATGGATTCGTCAAGGCGGAGTGACCGAGGTTTGCGAAAATGACGTGACAATGGGACTGCTTGGGGGAGCTGTGTCATCTTCCGTTGCCTACTCTACGAAATGACGTGACGTGATGTAATTGGTAAGAATCGCTGGAAACGTACCACCTGGGGCGCTTCCCCGAGGACATGTAAGCGCAGTGATTCGTGCACTACGGCATCGAGGTATGGAAATCCTTTCGTCAATTGCTCCCATGTCGGGTTTCTGTCAATCTCGGAGAGCTCTTTACGCAGTATGTTCTAAGTGCCTTGATTTTTGCATAATTCTATGGGTGCCCACTGCGGAGAAAAGCAGTTGAATTCAAGGGAGATAAAGCGGGAAGGATGACCGCACATACGGTCAGACTGACTAAGGAGTGTGTCAAAGCAGGGACGGACGAGCGAGGGTGGCTACTCGATGTTGTATCGTAACCATCAAAAAGAAGCACTCTCATCTGCATCGTGGATGTTGATCATTGGTTCCATTGTCTTGAGTTGCCACACTTACCTGAGCGACAATCTCATCTAGCGCCATGGGAAGCTCCGAATCAGTAGCTCTCTACCCTGATCAGTGCACGCAGTCATACAAGTCATGAAACCAATATCCAAGACACTCAAGAGGCCGATGATGGACTTGTCCCCCTTGCGCTTGGCTAAGCCTTCTTCCTTCTCCTTTTTGCAAATAGCTGGGCAGAAATAGTACCCATACTATCGTTCAGCATGCTTGACAGCTTCGTCCTAGGATTCGGCAACTTTAAGATCCGGAGAACAGATGCACGAAAAGACAAATATAATCGAAGACCGGGGATGGCTGAATGTTGTTCATTTCTTCGAAGGCGGTGGTGACGACGGATTTCTCCCCTCTAAGAGAGGCAAAGGAATGCGAATCAACCCGGCGATGACGATCGTCTCGAGACTCCAAATCGACTTTAGACCTCAAACGCTGTGATATCGACAATGGACATCGATATGCTCATCTTTGTCATATGCGAGTGATCGGATGGAGTCTAAACCAAAAACGGGACTGAAAATCACCTACATACTATTTCTGAACGTCAATGGCTGCATCATCGAGACTATCCTGAAGAAGGTCATCCAGGCAGCCTTTGTCCGAGTTCACCCTTTTCTAACGTCGTCGATGGTGTGTATAAGAAAGAAGCCTGTCTTGTAACTTACAATCAAGAAGATCGGCAATAGCTTCCGAATGGCTGAAACGCTAAACGCGGGGGTCAGAGACTTTCGCAGACTATGTAACACCAACAGTTAATGATCGAGGGGTTAGAATCACCGAAAAGAGTACACGGACCGTTTGTGTACATCCCCGTGTGTTGTTTACAAACTGTCTCTGCCAATATACCGTGGAACAGTCAAAAGACAGCACATCGACGGTTGTGTCCGAGAAACGCACCACCATACCAGTCACGAATTTCCCAGGTGGCGTCAGTATGTAAGTTGTGGTCTCCTTGGGATAAAAGTAAGCGATCGCTTCAGTACGACGCATGTCATTCCTAGGACAGATGGAACTTGGTATGCAGCTCCGTGTTCCTCAGCCCATGCCTCATAGATCTTTGTGCCGTTGGGTGTTGAGAAGAACTCGAGAAAACCTAATGTGAGGTTCCTGGAAGAAGGTCTGTTGAGACGCGCGGTTCTCGAGCGGCGATGTATCGTCCTGGGGAGAGAGATGAACGCCCACGTGAAGGAGACTGCGAGCACGTCCAAAAAGCAGAAAGAGGCGCCCATCCTTAGCACGTTCGGGAGTGTCAGACTCGGAGGCATGATGAAACCAATGAGCTGCAAGCTGGTGGCAGCCGCTTAAATACGGTGGTTAGAATGTGGTGTGGCGAGGCAACCAACAATCGGATTGATAGACGATGACTTAGCCCTTAACCTAGTCAGTGGTTGATAACTGATGGACTCAGTTCAGTGTCAAGGCTACTGATCCACTAATATTAGGACTAGCCGACTCAGTATAAAGTTGGAGCGCCTGTGTAACTACCTCCCTAGTCTTTCTAAAGAGTGTACTCTGGTCACCTTTAGAGGGATCCTCGTGTTGACGTTCGACTATCCCAGCCGTCGTCACACGTGGAAACCTTGCAACAGTCTAACGGGAACACCACAGGGGGCTTCAGCTTGAAACAATTTTCTTGGAGTTTGTGTTTTGAGTGCACTCGGCGAAGTGCACACGGAATTGGGGCGTGATATCTATGATACACCACGGCATTTAGATAATCTAGTCACCTGCTCTCTGCGATATCCAAGGTGACGAGTAACACCGGACCATCCAAAGATCAAATGATTCGATAGTCGTGGTGAATATGGCACCAAGACTAAGCAAACGCCAACAGCGAGAGCAAGAAGAGCTCCTCGCGCTCGCTAGCAGCAAACCATTTCATGCATCTCCAACCATCGTCGATCTGCACGAATCCAGTGAGGAAGAAGAGCCAGCAACACCAGCAAAGACTGGTTTCGCAGCGGTAAGCCCTTACTTCGTAGACTGGAGGGGAGAGATGGTGACGATCAGCCTAGCTCTTCACGCCAGAGGAGGAGCCACTGGGTGCAGAGAGCGAGAATGAAGACACTGCGAAACCTGCCAAGTCTCGCAAGGTACGAGAATGAACCATTATGTGTGATGGATCTCATATTCCGGCCCCTCGGGCGTACAGACGAAGAAAAGAAAGAAAAAGGTTGCTGCCCTGGCCCACGACGAGGAAGGCTCACTCGCGTCGAAACCCGCTGCCCCTGGATCACCTCAGACGGCTCCACGAACCAAGGCAGTTCCGAAGAAGGCAAAGGCCAAAGACAAGAAGAAAGATGAAACGAACGACTTGGACAAAGCCCTCGCGGAACTTTCCATAAAGTGCGTCAAATCAATTCCAGTCTCTCCCTTGACTGTCTCATGTAACTCATCAGATATCCGGACCTTCAACAGACCGCGTCAGCTGCCTCTACCAACGCACGGGCAGCGAAGCTTTCCACCCTTTTCTCTGTTTCTATCCCTCACCTTGATGCAGAGTCCGAACTCAAGAAGTTTTTTGGTTCGAAAGCCGTCTCGGCCGCTCAGGCCACTACATCCGCCTCTTCCTCCAACAAGAGACGCCGCGGGGTGCACGTACAGACACAACGTTCTCAATTAACGCACCCACAACCGTCATGGCATATGATTAAGCAGCGTGAGGGTCTGTCGGCCCGTTCACTCACAGACGAGGAGGCAACCAAGAAAACAAACATGGGTCCTGCTGGCGCTGGAAAGTGGTGGACAGTAGAGTACAGCAAGCGTTACAAGGGAGTCACGAAGACATTCATCCAGGCTGTCATGACTGGCGGTAGGTGTACACATGCGACATGGTCGAATCGGCTCTCATAACAATAATCGGCATAGACCCAGAGACACTCTGGCGGGTCTTACAAAGAATGCCTTGGCACGCAGATACGCTACTCCAACTAGCAGAGGTCTATCGACATCGTGAAGGTCTGTCGCGCCAGAGATCGTGTGTCTACTCTTACCGATACATCCGATTCTCCAGAGTACAGTCAGGCGGTGGACTACGTTTCACGAGCACTTTATGCCTATGAACGTGCATTCCTTGGTGCTTGCAGCTTCACGAGTGGAAACAATAGACTCGACTTTGAGCGTGTGGAGAACAGACCATTCTTCCTTGCAATCCACCGACAAGTTATGTGAGCCGACTCGCAAGTCCTCGTTGCATCAAGCGAGTGCTCACGCTGCGTTTAGAGACCTACAGCGTCGCGGTTGTCCCCGAACAGCATTTGAACATGCACGACTACTCATCTCCCTCGAACCATTGTCGGATCCCCATGGTGCCTACTTACACCTCGACTATCTTTGTGTCAAGGCAGGTTTAGGTGATTGGTTGTTGGACGTATGGACGGCTTATCGAAGCGCGTCTAACGGAGATTGGGGCGAGTACATCGACCCGAGCGTGTTACCCGGTTGGTCATATGCAAGGGCTTTGATTCTGAGAGTCAAGGAAAGGGAGAAGTACAACCGGGGCGAAGTACGAGCATTTTCTTAGTCTTTGGATGATATCCTGATCGTTTCCCGCCAGGACTTCATGGAGGAAAGCACAGAAGCCCTTCGACAGGCAATCATTGAATTTCCGTCGATAGTTCCCCTTTTGGCCGACAAATGTGAAATTTCACTTTCTGCCGAGGTGCGAGGCCACAAGGCGTTCCGTATTCATACGGACAGAATGTAGGTCTATCCTCTCCAAATTCATCTCAGGCTGATGATGCTCCAGTGGCCTGTCTCAAGAGGAAAGCATCCTCCATTTACTCTCTCATCTCTACGCGCAACGTTCTTCTTCACTCTGGAAATCCTCTGGCCATGGTTCGTGGCTTTCGAGCACAACAAACTCCCTTCTGTCGACACTTTCTACCCAACGCACGCACCGGATACGTGATCAATTCCTCCGTATATTTTCTTCCCTCACCCTGCGATACTCCATGTATCGCCATGTCTTCGTCCTCGAACAAACAAATGCTCAACCCCAAAATCGCACTCTTACCGCCTTCATACCCCCTGATATCACACAAGGCAGACACATTGCATGCGATCCTCTCCCCCCGCGGACCGCCCTGTCGACGTACGACGCCACCTTCTTCGCGGGCTCGGAAGACCCGCTTGCGCCCGGCGAAACGCGTTCGCGGAGACGGACGCAAGCAGAAGAGAGACTGTTGGCACGACTGATCCCTGACGGCGCCACGCGCGCTCAAATTCTGGCGTTTTTTGATCAGAACCCGTGGCTTGCTGCACAGGTGCCGGGTGGGGTGGTCGAGTTTGTGCAGATGATGGCGGATATGCCGGAGGACGCGTTGCATGAGTTGATGATGCGTGCTGAGGTGATGCGTGAGGCGGGTGCGGGTGCGGGGGGTGTGGGTGCGGGTGGGCAACCGGGGTTGGCGGATCGGGGAGCAATGCCTGGAGAATTACTGCCAGAAGACGAAGTCGAGGTATTTTGGGAGGCAGAGGACGGTGGTGGTGAGGTCGATGACTTGCCACACGGCCAGCAAGGCCATCAGGATGGCGTAGTGGATTCGTCGGAGAACGAGGAAGAAGGGGAGGAAGACGAAGACGAAGACGACGAAGACATTGCCGTGAGCAACAAAAGCCTACCTTCACATGGAGTTCCGCTTCTGAGCGTTATTACTTGTGCAGCCGCTGCCTATCCGCATGGTACGCAACCTCATCAACAGGTTCTGGGGGGGGGCGCCGGCTCAGGAAGAATCGTCCAGTGAAGACGAGCCCGGCGATGAATGATGGTTGCAAACATCAGGAGCCTGAGGTTTGGAGTGGCCATGATTGTGTCAATTAGTGTATACTTTTACATTAGAGCGTGAAACGGCCAGAGGTTATTCTGTAGAAGTGGCTCGGACTGTGTGTTCCGCGCAATACCACTATTGAGTTGACCACGACAGGCGTCCCTTTTACCTGACAAAGTGTCAGCGACCTACGGGAAGGGTACCACAAGGGATACCGTAAGAGTGGAATCGGCGGTTTGTGTTCTCGGGTTGGATATCATGTTGAGCGAGTACATGCAATTTTCGTTTCGATAAGGTGCTGGTTCGCGAGATTTGGTCGCAACTGAGTGGGTTGTAACTTGTATCATGTATACCTAGACCTACTTGGGTTAGAATACATCAAACCCCTGGAACTCTTTAAGTCTTTGCCCTACTTTTGAGTGAGTACCTTCAAACCCCTGACAGCTGACTTATTGATCAGTTCCTCGTTAGGAAATCCCCAATTGTCCCTCACTTCTGGAAAACCTATTACAACTCACATTCTTGAAGTCTTGATTTTCAACTGAGCCTACAAGTGACCATCAGAGGGATAGAGGTAGTCAATGACAGCTAAAAGTGCTGGTTCATGGAACCACTGGACAGAAGCAAGACGGGACTCGAGAAATGTCGGTGGGACTATCTGCTAAACAAAGCCAATCCACCAGTTGAAACGCATCCCTCACGCGAGCATTCTGCGATGGAGTTAGATCCGGGACGGAGGTAGTAGCGGAGGTAATTAGCAATGCAGTTCATTTCACAAATCGAGAAATGGCACTCATGAAACGGCGTTCGAGGAAGATCGCGATCGTCTTATCATTCGGTCCCTCGATTGCACGAGGACCGTGCTCATCGTGGAGGTGACGAAGACAGGCTCTCGCGATCGACAGCTCACGCCTTATCCCAAAACAAGTACTCGGCTGATCGGAGAACGGTTGGCCGACGGCAACGCTACTGTCAGTTGATCCAGTATCGCGAGCAGGTTGTAGTATTGATAATCATCCTGCTTAGCCGCAAGCACCACCAGCAATCGACGAACGAATCTGAAGACCGCAAGTGTGACTGACGGTGTCATCAATCCCCCACTCACTTTTGTCATCACCTGCTCGAGTTCCGTCATGGGCTAGCAAACAGGTCTCCTCGGTCAATCCCGGGAATGGAACTAGACGTTTGTGCCAGGGCAGACATCGCTTTTATGTAACGATGCTTCGGTACCTTGTCCTTTGCGTACAAAGTGAAAGGGTAGAGCAGTGAGCCATATATCCACTTCACTCGGGTCCTCTTGGAATAGCACAGTCTCGGAGAGAACGTGCTGCAACAGTTGTGTGAAGGGCACGCACGCGGCTATTGCAGAACGTCTTAGACGATAACGCAGTAGGATAGTCTCACTCACCAACCTTGCCAGCCCACCTAAACTGGTCACTCGGTCCCTTTAGTAGACGGAGTACATGCAAATGCTTCACCCCCTGCAACGCCATCGAGGCTTCTTTTTGTTGGTCTTCCTGCTTCGTTGAACCGGCCCCGTAGTCCCCGGAAAGCGAGGCGAAAGATCCCTCGGCTAAGTTTAGCACCAACCTTCCAACTTTCGACCCTATATGGTATCAGCGACAGCGTCCGGCAGGCATTCTTGGTGCAACCAAAGAAGCTTCTGTGAGATCTCACTCAATAAGGCTTGCTTGGTCGTATTTGCAGAAGCCGTAGCCAAAGTGTACTGGGAAAGATACGAGTTGTCCTTGCTTCCTTTTCGACTTCTCTTCGCTGGCGACTCTATTTGCCCTCTTCCTTGTCTTTTTCTAGCGCATCCTCTACCATCCTGAACACGTGTGTTACCTCGGCAAACGTTCGCAAGCATTTAATTAGGGTGAGTGGGGTCGAAGACGCCTGTAATCCTTTCGCAAATAGTGCCTTCGTGCTCACTGGGGGAAGTAAACTCCCAGTAATGGTCAAAAACGGCAGAGGAGTAGGGTTGTAAACCCGACAAGAGAAACAAATATACTTACGGGGACCGTATCGGAGAAGACCTGTGCTGCGAAACAGATGTTGACAATCCATTTCGAAGAAAAGCACAGTTCGGGAGCGAGTGAAGGCGCAGACCAATATCTGGAAAAAGTACCAGTGTCGGCTGGCCTTGGAATGGATGATGCACCTACCCGGAAACGAGCATCCTGCGGTCATCTTATTATATCTTTCCCCCCGTGTGTATCTTTTCATCCAGTGCCTTTTGATGTCCTCCAGTTGGCGAATCCACCCTCATCACTTTCGTGAGGGTACCACCCGTGGTCTCTGAATCAGATCTTGCCTTGTTCAAGATGCATGTATATAGCCAAGAGGCAATGATGAACGATATCTGTATGATAAATAAAGAGACCCTCCAACATGGGGCGAATCATATCCATGTCTGACATCCGATCGTACCACAGCGAGCCACAGAAAAGCACACATACATGATACGTGATGATATCGTGGGCTTGATTCGCTCTTTCCCCAATTCGTGCTACCAAGTAAAGCCACCGCAATCATGTACGAGAAACCCACGGGACCAGTGATACGACTTTCTCGGATGAAATACCCCACGTTCAAAGTTCCATCTTTGAAATTCAGGGACACTTGCGGATTCAATCCTTCAATATATCACCACGCGATTCCGCACCATCGGGCTCCCGTGGTGGGCCCTCGCAATACATATCAATGTTGCTTCGAGACCAGTGATAAGCTTCCCACTCCACTACGCAACTCACCCACACGTTGTCCGTGCCTTGCCGACTGCCGTTGAGTCATCTCCTCTTTGAATTCACGGCAGCGGTTTGAACGGTTTTGCAGCCCTGTCGTTTGTACAGAGATCGTATCCTTTGAGGTTTTGCAATGCCGTGTCGGTCCTCTTCACCATGCCCACTCGAGCGTAGCCCATGTGGCGTGACCAGGGTCTCTTGAGCATGTGCCAGGCCCGCGGCAATCACCGGATGGTATTCGTCAATGAGCCCATCGATCATGGCACGTGGGTACAAACTTTAGATCCAAAGCCACCCACCAGCCAACTGCCAATCGGCCAATCCCGCGATCACTGACAGATCAGAATGTCAAGGAAACCAGCCAAACCTCCCGCTTTGTGGTTGGTAACATATACAACTTTAACCCACCTCGAGTTTGGCGATCTCGTCTCAAGTGAACAGATATTATCTTTGTACCCTGAACGCCCTGACACCGTCGATCGCAATCGGCACATGCGCCGCGTGACCATCCGCCACAAGCTCGTTCACGCAACAAAACGGCACGCGCTCTCGATAAACATACGTACAACTGAATTTGTAAGCCAGGTTTTCATCCAGCTCGCTACTCGGGAACGTTGGGACGATGGTCTTGCACGGCCACGGCTGTCCTCGGAGATGGCCCGTGTCATGCTCCATTCCCACAGTCGATGCATGTGCACGGTCACGGAACCGTTGACGCGATCTGAAAGCGTTTGACGAAAGTTGTTGTCGTTTTGAAGATCTTGGACCACCGTGGTAAGGACATGAGAAGTCACGTTCCTTGTCTTGTTCCGCCTGTCTGAATATTTCAAATCGAAACAAGCCAAATCTCGCTGTTCGAGCTTCTTCGCGGTCGCGTATGCTACCCTTTCAGGCTACCGTACCTTCCCTGTATGCATCACTGCAGGAGGGTCGGCTGCATACCGTTATCGCGGCAAGGGCACCCCGACACCACATCGACGCTTCCTCCGATCTTCGAGGCGAATTGACCGATTTGACGCACTATATACACATATACTGCCATGAAACCTTCATGGTCAGCGGGAATCCTAAATTGAAGATGCTGGTGGAGATTAGAAGCGTTCTCGCTCGGAGAGTTGCTCGGCTCCCCGGACAGAACGTGGTCCAAACGACATCACCCTCGGAGTTGTGTGACGCGGTGGACGGAGACGACGACGGCATGGATGGTGATATGTACCGCGGTATTGAGCACGGTGACGCGATAAGTGTAAGCGCTATGCGGCTTCGAAGGTGTCCATGGCTTTCCGGCCTCGCGTCTGGCATGCCTTGACCGAATTTTATGTAAGCCGCCTAGGACGGAGATTCGTCCCCAGAATAGTCGTCGCACTGCACGACAGCGGGCACTGTCATCGTGGGAAGCGGAACAACACGCCAAGTTGACAGCGGACTTCTGCGGACAAGCGGTCTGTGCTGGAGCTCTCAGTGGCGATCCAGCTGAGGCAGGGGTTAGCAAGGGCAGAGGGTCGTGGACAAGGTAGGCAGGCATCCAAGGGCCCGGCTTGACACTGCCAGGGCTGATGGAGGTGAGACACTATCAGTAGAAGGCAAGTATTATGGAACCCCATATGAGGATCAGATCTGAGAAGGCGGCACTACTAATGGAGTAAGCGAGGGTGCCTCGTGTAAACGGCGGATGAAAGCTTTACAATGACGGAAGGTTGCCAAGTGCGTGCGGGTTGCCACCCCAAACCTTCCACACAGCAGCATCCGAGGCTCACAATGTCTCTCAAATAGCCCTTTCTACATCCCGTATGTGACCTGACCCGTCCCCCCCCGCCCCCGTTTCCCCAGTCCCGCTCTCTCCCTACTTCTCTCCAAATGGGTGCCTTGGACAATACGTATGTCCCTTTTCCTACTTTCCCCCCTCGTCCCGCCACTGATCTTCAACTATAGCTCTGGCGCTTTCTTGATCGGTGTCGTCGTCTCAGCGGCGTGAGTCATACACACCTCATTCGGTCACCGATCGTACTCATAATCACTTCTGCAGTCTATATGGAGGTATGTCTCCTGAATACTTCTTCATTTCCACCCTATCAAACCAACAAACGCCAGTGACATGCATCCAGACCTGGTACTACTATAGTCGCTACCCATTGGACCCGTGGCATATCAAGCTGCTGGTTAGCCCACGAAAATGTTCCCTTTCTTTCCACCCCAATCTTGTGTTTTAGGTCGCTGTCGTCCTTGTGTCGGACACCTGCCACCAGGCCTTGATCACGCACTCGGGCAAGTACAACAATCCATCACCAGTATATGCGTGGGCTCATCCATACCTAGCCTACACGTATCTCGTCACCGACTTTGGAAATGTAGTCGCGCTTGGGGAGGTCGTCTGGTGAGTGGCTCCCCGCTCACAGCTTTTTTGTGCTCATTCCCCGCCAGGAGTCTCATTGTATGCTATCGCTTTCCCCCCCTGACCAGCATTGACTAATTTCATCCTCCAGGTCGAAGTCCTGTTCAATGTATGGCACTCGCTCGGCTTTGCTGACTTCCTCTAGCTTACCGTACATATCAGGGATTCACCGCCCTTTTCGTCCAGTCCTTCCTGGCAATGCGCGTTTACAGGCGTACGTTCCCACCCTTCACCAAATGAGCACTGCCACTCAGTCTCCTCCCAGTCAGCAATAGAAGTTTGCTTGCCACTTGCTCAGTCGTAAGTCATGTGCCCCTGGACACGCAATGTGACTTAGTCTTTCCCCAAGATGGCACTGGTCATTGGTGAATTCGGTGAGTCGTGTGCTTCCAAACTTGATTTCTTCTCACAAAGAGCGCCACACGTACAGTTTTAATTATTGGTAGGCACCAGATAGTTTCATCAGTGTGAATAATGACACCGATGTCGCATAGTCTATGTCATCAAGGGGTATGTTTCGACTTCGTGTTTTGCCTCACTGGCGTTTCGCTCATCCACCCTTAGGTTGCGGTTCGAAACATTCGCGCAGCTGGCTACGCTCAAGGTATGGAGGTAGATATAATCTCATGAACAGCCCTGTTGATGATACATCTAGCCCCTTTCGATGTCGGTTAATGCAGTTGCTGCTGCGGGTGACGTTCTTATCTCCCTGTTCCTTTGCTCCCTCCTGCAAATGTCGCGAACTGGTTTCCGGAGGTGAATATTTTTACATATATGCACAGTGCGCATTTTGAATATCCTGTCGTCAGATCTGACACAATGATCAACAAACTGGTAAGCGCATACATTAATGGAGCCATTTTCGGTGAAAGACGAATCGGTCTAGATCGTCTTCACCATCAACACCGGTCTCTTGACTAGGTGAGTCCAATGAAATAATCAAGGAGCATACCGATGACAGTGTGACAGTATCTGTGCTGTTGCATCCCTGGTATCCGTAAGTATCAGCGGGCAGCTCGTGTCTTTATATTGATGGATGGCCCTGCGATAGATTGCTGCCTGGCCAAACACGTTCATCTACATTGCATTCTACTTCTGCCTTGGCCGACGTATGTCCTTCGTTGTGGTTGAGAGTCCGTTGACGGATTGGATCACAGTGTACTGCAATTCTCTCCTCGCAACCTTGAATGCGCGCAAATCATTGAGGGCTCAGTCTAACAGTGATGAATTGTCGCTTTCTCTCCAAGGTACAGGTACACAACCAAAAGGGAATACTATGGTCGGAACAATCGGAACAACGCCGAGGGTGTGTTTCTCGATAGATAGCATTGGACATGGTCTCACCATCTCGTCAGCGTGTGCCAAACAACATTTCGATCAAGATCGACACCACGCAAGATTACGTCCAAGACGAGCACTACTCTGCTGGAAGTGGGGACATCAAGAGCCCCGAGGTTGTTTGAGCTAGCTTATATGACGGGGAACGGATTGTATTGGACGTCTTGACCCTCCCTTTGCACCCTCAGTTGTTTGCGTTCGCTCCGTTGTTTTTCGCTGGTCAGCATCGACTACATCTACATAGCCTAGTGAATTCTTGGCCGGCGCGGGAGTAGTCGGTCGCAATTTGAATAATTTTTGGATGTAACATAATAGATACTTGGCAAATTAGGCGGTCACTGAAAGTATCTATGACATCTCACAACATGTCATTCAGAGCCCCATGGGCGATCAACTATTGCGCCCGATGAAAGTCTTATCCGACTTTGTTGTCCCAAGCGGTTGGGGGGCACGTATAACCGTATCACACACAAAGTTCTACTTGGGCGATTAAACGGGCGGTGGCTGAAA
This sequence comes from Pulveroboletus ravenelii, assembly GCA_038090235.1. Classification (NCBI taxonomy): domain Eukaryota; kingdom Fungi; phylum Basidiomycota; class Agaricomycetes; order Boletales; family Boletaceae; genus Pulveroboletus; species Pulveroboletus ravenelii. The sequence continues at coordinate 18,513 of JBBPMH010000317.1, read as the reverse complement.
CGCATACACATGTGTATCCTGCGCCTCGTGAACGAGCGCCCTGGAGGGTCGTGCTAAATGACTTGTGGAAGGCAAAAATGGAAAGTCCCCAAATTCAAATGAACTAACCCACAAAAAATCAAATACACATATTGTACCAGGGACCTTTGCAGGAAACGAATGCACTATAGGGCCGGGTATACTGCTCAACCCTGGCAGAAATGAAAAGTGGGTAGCGAAACAATTCAGCATAAACCGTACTCACTGCGGAAAGGCTCCGATTATGGCAGGGCTGATAGTACCATGCTTACTTTGCAAGATGCTGGTCGATATGTACTAGTAGCACGGAGTTGCGATTGATCGTGGGAGGCGAGCTCGCGCGGTGCTGTATTCAATCTTTTTTCCCATTCTTCGGAAGGAATGTGGAATGGTCGCCTTCGCGAAGTTTCGGGGAGGGCGGAGCCGAAGGGTGTATGTGCCATGGTTGTTTCATTTTGTTTGTTTGTTTGTTTAGAATTCAATGATGATCGGCTCCGCAGAGGGAAATACCGCTATCGGCTGAATCCGAGCGTCAACTTACAAAGAGTAGATATCGTCTGGGAGTGCGGCGACGTTGCGCATGCTTACCGTAGTAGGGGATTGAGGACGGTAACGTCGCTCGGAGAACGACACGGACAGTCTGACATGTACAGGCCTGGGATCCCCCCTTTTTTTCCTCCGACCTTCCCTTATTCATCCCACTTCCTCACGCGCTGTCTCGGTGGATTTCCAGTCGGCTGCCAGAAACACGTACTTCCATTTTGGGGTTCACGACAGACGAGACAAACGGAAAAGCGGGTTTCGACGCAGTTTCCGTTACGTAACTTGGCTGGCACTGCTGGCCATCCTCCAATTACAACTCTCGAATATGGGCTGGTGATACACTCATCAAGCGATAACGTTACACGGCTGGGGGAGGGGGGCATATCGTTTGTTGGTCTGTCCCACCTCCACCCCAGGCTCAATCCTGTTCATGAAATATAGCATATCAGTCGTAGATGGAATGAAATTTATGGCCCCTTAATCGACTGCTTCACCACACTGACCTTGCCCCTGTAAAAAGCCTGGATGGGTATACCACGTGGAGTACGCGACTACGAAGAAGCTCGAACAGCGAGGCTTGGGTTGAGAAATTCAGACGGATGGGCCAGGGAGTAGAGCTTTTTACAGACCGTTCGAGGGTTTTCAGGACCATCTTCAAGGACCCTTGTTGTCGATGCGCTAACGACACCGTGGCCGTGCACGGGCTTCGGCTGTGGGAATGAATGTATGACATGGTCGACCGCGGCATTTTCATTGTGGAGTGAGCGACGCTGTATGAATCACATAGACAACTCACTCTTCGAGGTTGGCCTACCTTCATTCATTCATATTGATTACCACCGCAGACCGCTAGCTCCCAGCCGGCCAGCGACACAGCTCTGCAGTGGTCAAGAAAACGTTGCTTGTATTAACGTCACGGTGATGAGGTGGGGATGAGATCCCCTGCCACACACTCTCTCCCTTCTCTCCCTACATGCACCGCCCTCGAGTCTCGCTGTGGCCACTCCGCTCGACAACTCCCCTAACCCCTGGCCCCTAGCCGCTATCCTCCTTCCTCTCGCCTGCCCCTGCCCCCAGCTCTGCAGCGCCACGTCGCGATGTGAGATGGGAGCATGCCATGTCCCTATGTCCCTATGATGGCAGGGATGAATGTTTAATCACTCACGTCTGATGTCGGCTGGGAACCTCGTTTACAAACTCAGTTGCACGCTTGTATGTCGGGAGCGTGTGTGATTCTATTGCATGAACGAACCGGTGGTGAATGGTTGACCACGTAACAATCAGTTCTAGGTTACCATAGCTGAGCGCGGCTCGAGTCGGTGAGCTAAAATCAAACAAAAATTTTACTGATATGTATGCACCCACAACGAAGCGAGGGGAAGGTTTGATCGCGGGATGAGCCGACTGTGTTATTGTAGCTTTGGATCTAAATTTTGTATCGATAGTCGATACCGAGGCCTGGCTGTGTTCAAGAGACCCTGCATCACATGGGTTACGCATTAGTCTCCCAATGGGTAGATGAAGAAGACCGTCAACTTGGCGTTGCGGAACCCGTAGACCCTATACGCGACAAGGCTGAAAAACTGTTTACCCGCGAAAAAGAGATAACCCAACGGCTGCCGGTGGTACACGAAAGACATGTGAGCGAACTGACACAATGCAGTGGAGTGGGAGTTGGTAAGTTTTGTCAACGACCAGAAGCGACATTTCTAGCCTCACTCACGGGAGCCTATTGCAGAGCGCTGTCGTAATCAGTCCGCATCTGCAAGTGTCCCTGTGATTTCAAGGCTGAAATGTTTGGATGCAGAGTATTTCATGCTGAGCTAGATGCCACAATGTCATCAACAACGTCAAGGTCTCTCGTGCGTTATTGCGGATGGCCACCCTCCACTAGTGGTAACGTTCTCTGTCGGGATTATGGGGAGACGCTCTTTGTTAGACGTTGCACACGGGAGTGTTCCGGGGTGTGCGATGATCGTGGTATACGGCAGGCGGTGTGAGAAGCACCCCTCGCTCGTTTCCTTTTTTGTCCAAGACCCTTTCTTTCCTTTTTTGCATCCACCAAGTCGAAGTCGAGCGTAGATAGTATAGTATTGAGTTCAAACCAACTGATAAATTCGAGCTGTGGTATCCTAGTACAGTCTGGTCAAATGTATACTACGATATTGTCGGAGTAATCTACAAATTACTACTGCGATTGCATTGATTATGTAATAATGTGCTGGCCGGCATACTCGGCCGAGCATGGCTTGTACTTGTTTGGTCCTAATGGCCAAATCCTTACTATTGTCACTACAACACAACACTCCCGAAGTGCCTGCGGTAGCGTGGTGCACGAGCGAGCGAGAATGCTAGAACGCTTGCAGATGCTCTAGTTCGTTAGAATCGTTCGAATTTTCGGCAGTGCTGACATTGCAATCGCGCACGGTAAATTTGAGAGTGAAATAATTTTTTTACTGCCGTACTAGTAGCACATGCTCAGAAAACCGGAAGTTTGACAGTGCGCATTTCTACCTGATAAGCATCAAATGACTGGACATGGCGAGCAGTAATTGTTCGTCGATCGTTGCCCCTGAGGCCTGGGGCCTGAGTGTAACTAAATCCTCATTGGGCGTTATGTATTTGGCAAAGGCTTTGGACTTGTTACCCTGCAGTGCGCGGCGCTGGTACATAGTTCACAAAATTGTGCAAACTGCCGATGCCTCAGCTTGCAAATGGTCCACCTAACAAAAGGGCTAAGTTTGGCTCCGAAGTCCATCACCGATTCACTTTTACCAACGCACAGGACATAAAAAAGGTCCTCCAAACTACCCAGGATCCAAATGTACTTTCAAAAGGTCCGTGGCCGGTTTGTGATCATCGTTTCGTTCCTTACCCTCCATGCAGCACTCTCTGCGTTGCGATCAAAGCTGTCCTTGACACCAGGCGAGATGATAGCCCCGCACAATGAACGTCTCTGCTTGGCCAAGCTCTGGGTGGAGAGCTCTCCTGCCGCTCAGGACCTCTTCGATATTTGGGGAACAGTCAACGACGTACGTCTTCATTTTGATGTGTTGATGTGAATCAAACCTGCCTTCCAGATGTCGATACAAGCTCTCGTCACGTCGCTGTTCGCTTCCTTGCTCTCATTATTCTCCTACCACCTCCCTGATCACTCCTATGGCGTCCCCATCATTAAAGCAATCCTTTCTCCGCAATGGCTACAAAAATTAAAATTTTACATCAGTGGCAGTCATAATGAACAGATTCTCGCCACGCTTAAGCTATTCAATGCTATGTCGACATTCGGGAGTGGACGAGAACGCAAGTCAGTCTTCGAAGCCTTTCCTTGGGACAACAAGGTATTCTACCACAATACCCTACCCTTCTGTCACTTATTTGGGCGTAGTGTCTACCAAAGTTACTCCACATGCGTAGAAGGGGAAAGCAGACCGAAGGAGATGACTTCCTTGTCCGACCTGGTGAGCCTCAATTGCAATGCGAGCTCAGCCTATACTCAACAGGATGGTGAAGACATCCGCACGTATTATGTCTTGTTCGTTTTGTCTATGGTAGACTGCGATACAGCACCACCGGTCAAGATAGCATTCCTGGAGCAACGGCGCGAGGTGTTCGTAAGCATATTCAAAGGCCTAGTTCAAGACCAGTGCACCGTTATACAAAAGGTTCTCCAAGTATGCTGGGAGGGTGTCTGGTCAGATCCGAAAATCAGGAGGACTACGAAACTGGGATTGTTTAGTGAGGTGACGATCTCGCACGTGAGCCTTGTCCGGATTTTTGGTATTATTCGCGTGTTTTGACAGAATGAGTTAGCTCCTGAAGTTGTATGATCGCGCTGTTACTGAAGGAATGGGAGAAGAGCATGTCCCAGCCGATATCGTCCATCATTTCCTCTTGGCTATATGCACGCATCCTGGACAAGGCATCTGTTTCAGAGACCGCGGGTGGTACCCTCGCGAGAGTGACGCGGACGGGTTTGCCAACCCAGAGGACGTCGAAGTTACTGGACAGAAAGGTGCACGCGGGGGCAAGATATACAATAAAATCCTAGCGAATATATTACGGACGTTGAAAGTGAACGACGATCTTCGACAACAAGAGCTAGCGCTCAGAATAACCGCGGCATGTCCAGAGCTCGTCTCCGGGTAGGTGTATCGTCCATTTCAGGGCCAACTGATACTGACACTTCTTCCAGATATTGGTCTGCAGCTTCACTCACTCTCGAGCCTCGCCTTTCTTCGAAATGGATTGCCAACATCTGTTTCGCAGCACAGGTCCTCTCTCATGCGGTTCCTGTTCATTCGTTTCTCTTGTCGGGTAGCAACGAGCTTTACAACCCTACTCCTCCGCCACTTTCAGCCATCATGGGGAATATACTTCCCCCAGTGGGCACGAAGGCACTCTTGACAAAAGGGTTACAGGCGTCTCCACTTGTTCAGCACTGCACTGCACTCGCCCTAGCTAAATGCTTGCGAAAGTTTGCCGAGGTAGTACGCGTGTTCAAGATGGTGGAGGATGCACTAGAGGAAGACAAGGAAGAGGGCCAATGGAGTCGCCAGCGAAGAGAAGTCGAAAAGGAAGTAAGGCGACGCGTACCAGAGTTCCAAGTCATCGTGGCATTTTCCCAGCATACTTTGGCGACGGCTTCGTCAAACGCGACCAAGCACGCCTTGTTGAGTGAGAGCTCACAGAGGCTTCTTTGGCTGTACCAAGAACACCTACCGGACGTTGTCGCTGAAGCTAGGTTCGAAGTTGGAAAGTTGGTGCTAAACTTGGCCGAGGGATCTTTTGCCTCGCTTTCCGGGGACTACGGGGCCGGTTCAACGAAGCAGGAAGACCAACAGAAAGAAGCCTCTATGGCGTTGCAGGGGGTGAAGCATTTGCATGTGCTCCGTCTACTAAGGGGAAGTGACCAGTTTACGTGGGCTGGCAAGGTTGGTGAGTGAGACTATCCTACTACGTTATCGTCTAAAATAGTTGCTCGGATCCCTAGCCTCTTCGTCCCATACATATCTTTATGTTCTCTTGAAGACGTTCTGCAATAGCCGCGCGGGTGCTCTTCACATAACGTTAAGGGAACTGTTGCAGCACGTTCTTTCTGAGACTGTGCTATTCCAAGAGGACCCGGGTGAAGTGGATATATGGCTTACTGCCCTATCCTTTCACTTTGTACGCAGAGGGCAAGGTACCGAGGCACCTGATGGTACGCCGCTTACGGACGAGGTCGACGCCACGGTAACTTTCGTGGACGATTGTGCGCAGCGGTGTCTCAAGACTCCATATCGTTACATAGAAGCGATGTTTGCCCTGGCACAAAGGTCTAGTTCCATTCCCGGAACTGACCGAGGAGACCTGTTTGCTAGCCCGTTGATCATGACGGTACTTGAGCAGGTGATGACAAAAGTGAGTGGGGGATTGATGACACCGTCAGACGCGCTTGCGGTCTTCAGATTCGTTCGTCGATTGCTGGTAATGCTTGCGGCTAAGCAGGACGATTATCAGTACCACAACCTGCTCGCGATACTGGATCAACTGGACAGTAGCGTTGCCGTCGGGCAACCATTCTCCGATCGGCCGAGTATTTATTTTGGGATAAGGCGTGAGCTGTCGATCGCGAGAGCCTGTCTTTGTCACTTCCATGATGAGCACGGACCTCGTGCAATCGAGGGACCGAATGACGAGACGATTGCGATCTTCCTCGAACGTATCGAACAGGTCCCCGTTCGTGAGTGCCATTTCTCGATTTGTGAAATGAACTGCGTCGTTGACTACCTCCGCTATTACCTCCGTCCCGGATCTAGCCCCATCGGAGAGTGTTCGCATGACGAGTGCTTTTGAGTTGGTGGACTGGCTTCGTTTAGCAGATGTCAAGCCCTCTTCCACCGACATCTTTCGTCTTGCGTCCGTCGTTCGGCGATTCTACGAGCCAGTACTTTTGGCTGTCATCGACTATCTCCATCCCACAAGTGGTCACTTGTGGGACTCAGGAATCATAAAGTTTTTGACAGACTGGTGAGTGGTGCTTTGTCTCTCCTCCCTGGCTGTCTGATAAATGGTACTGGACAGGCCTCCAGTTGACGGCACATTCGGCTGGCTGTACTTCCACTGCACTCTTTTGCAGCTTCAGGACAAACAAACGCGCAGTATACTTTTGACGGCGCTCTATAGTCATCCTGTCACTCTGAATCGCGTCGAGCATGCGATTCGTCTTGTTACCCACGGCATCGCCGCCTCAATGGGTCGCCACGATCTCACTGCTGCACTGCTGTCGCTCTTATCCGACGTACTGGTCAGGGCGCGGGGAAACTTGAGCGACCACGACTTACGACGACTAAAGGGAACTGTCGTCCAGTGTGAAACTATCCAAGGGCTTTGTGTATCACAGGATGTCGTTGACAAGGTCCACAAAGGTGTTGTCTGGGGTTGGTCTATGTTTCGTTTGGTAATAACCTGTTTCTGCAGCGATCCGGGAATTCGTTTTAGCCACATTCAACCCTACCGACGCTGAAGATCAGATATTACTATCGTCTATCTGTTCTTATTGGGCAGACATGATGGCAAAGTCACTTTCATCGGGTCAATTCGGCGAAGTGAGTGGTACATCCTTTCTTCAAGCCCGGAACAGAATTGAACACTGTTCCTACAAGCTGAGGCATGTCCGGCCTTGGGTCAAGTTCATGGGCACCGAAGGGTTACTTGCTGCGGTGGATGTCATACAAGCTGGCTCTGAACAGCAAAATATAATGGCTTGCGACGTACTGGAAGACATTCTCGGTATTCTTCAGTGCAGGACACCCGAGGGTTCGATTCCAAAAATTGCATTGTCGAAGCTCTTAGAATTGCAGACTATGCTTCCTAGGTGCACACTGCTCGAGGAGATGCTTTCAGCCGCCCTTGTATCTCAGCTTCCTCCAGGGTTCCACGGACACATTACTTTCACCGAAGGACAACCCCTTCCTACCGTTCTCTCCACAGCCGGATCGATCCAGACGAGCAATCTTCGATCTCTCCCATCCGGCTTGGTTTCTCGGTTGCTTGACAAGGAAACTTGGACTGACTCCACGGCGAGCGCCCTCGTCGCTTTGCTGTACTTGGACCCAATCTCTGTTCAAGCTTACGTGACGTGGCTGAACAGCCAACGGTGGGCCCGAATTCGCGTCCAGGCTTTTGCCCCGGTCTTTGCCGCCTTCCTCGAGTGTATTACGTTGACAGGTGGCGACCTGTCCGAGATAAACGACGACGTTCTCTATGATTTACTGAATCATCTCTTTTTGGGTGAACGGCGTCATGACTCTATCCATACATCGCATCTCGAGTGTATACACAGTATTCTGGAACTTTCGGGTACCAGGAGGGCTCGGCTTGTTTATGCGTTGCAAGAGTGTCTAGAAGGTATCCCAATCGTGGACCGTGCATTCGAAATAACGTTCCTTGCGCGCAAGATCATTGGAGTCTCTGATTTCACAACAGCTATCGTCGATCGCGCCTTGCAATGGGCTGTGCGACATTTTTCTGGGGATACTACAGAATCCGAGGACTCGAGACTGGCCCTGGAAAATCTCAGTGGGTGACCAAAGGCCTCTTTCCGATCCGCGGCTGAATGACTAGATCAGAACATGTTATAACTCAACAGAAGACGCTCAAGTCACATTTGGTAGAGCCGTTGTTGATCACCATCGTTCAGCGTCACCTCTCAGACACCAGCATGCTGGACTTCGCTGTGGAATTGACGAACAAAACACCACTCAAGGTAAGACGATGCATATGCTGTTGTTCAGTCGCCGATCTCTCACCTTTGGGATTGCTTTTGTTCCAGCCTCTTGTCGTTAACCGCCTCCTGCAAAACGTACTTCAACATCAACATTTTACCGCGGTCTGCGGGAAGCATGGCAGCCCATCCCAAAGGAATCAAGCGACGCGCTTGCTTGAGGCACTCTTTCTGCTCCACCCTGCGAACACTTGTCAACCTTCACACATCGAGCCGCTCTTCCAAGTTTATGGAGGGACGATGTCATTATCGGACAGACGGCTCCTGTCCATCATGAGACTATTTGAGGTGGAAAAACGCATGTCCCTGTCCGCGTTTTTTTCTCGATGGTCTCCATCTCCAGACGCGACTGTGTCTAGTGCGCTCGAAGTTGTTCAGAACCTCGACCCAGTCTGCATGCTCAGGACATGTCTTGCCTTCCCTTCGTGGAGGCGGCTCGGGGATGAGAAACACACGAGACATGGCCCAATAGACGATTCAATGTATGACCCGTTGATGGCGATTGCGTTGTCTGCGCAGACGCTTGTAGAGTGCCCTCCCGTGACACCTCTCGGCTGGGTCAAAGTCTTCCGGAGCAACATCATAAGCTTGCTCATTCGATGTCTCTCCTCAAAGGATCCTAACATTCGCGAGACAGCCCTCTGCCAGATTGCAAGCCTCTGGGAGGGCGTACAAGTGAGTGGCACAGCAAATGTGACTTGTTGATTTGTAGATTCATTCGAGAATCTTCCTTTCTTTTGTGGGCCAGACATCTGGCATGCACGAAGCCCCTCAGGTCGTTTATGTCCTTCGCCTACTCAAACATGCGATGTGTCCGCCCGTCAATCCCGGTGATCCACCCCGGCGGCTCCCGACGTTTGCGACGCTAATCTTACTCCATGCGCTTCGCGGCATCTTTTACCCCTCAAATTTCATTTATCCACACACGGCCCGCTTCCTGCTCCAACGCCCTGAGCTCGACATGTCCGACGTGCCGATGCTATTCGGTATGCTCTACAGCAGCTCGGATGATTGGAAGAAGGAACGAGGGTGGATGTTGAGGATGTTGGCAGACGGTATGGTGGGCGCCGACGATTGGAACGTTCTGAAGCGGCGACACACGTGGGATTTAGTTGCTAGCCTTTTCCAGAGCTCAAAGAACGAGGCAACCGTGCGTGCTGGGATCCTGGAGGTCAGTGGGCTTGTCAGAGGACCAACAAAACTGCTCGGGCTGACTGACAGCTTTTTTTGGGGGTGCGGGACCGAATAGATGCTAGCGAATTTGACATGCAACCCACAAGCGTGTACTTCCCTCGTCCTCAAGTCGTCTCTTTTATCGTGGATCGATTTGCAGGTGGCGGACAGTCCCGACAGGGAATCAATGGCATGGCTTCGTGTATTGGAAAACATCCTTGTCGTGACCGACACTGCCAAGCTGACTCGCGCGACGGGAGACCAATGGCATTCGACCGTCTGTCGGTGTTTGTCTTCTCTCCTGCGCAAACAAGGTACAGGTCATCCGTATCGTCTTTATGTTTCACAAAGCTGATAGTAACACATTTTAAGACAAGGAAATGGCTATCTTGTTGCAGGGAGCCGCAGTCGTTCTACGGATCAGCCTGATCCCAGGCATACCCGGTCAGTGGCTCCGCGGTGTCCTCTCTCGGGCCGTGGAATATCTGCATCATCTCGAGCCTGCGATCCACCTTCGTCGATTGCGATGGCAAGCTGAGCGAAAGCCCCTGGCACAACCACTACATCATGCACAAGGCCTACTTGATGTACCGACGACGGACGAACCGCTCCGGAGCTGGGGCGAGATCGTGGAGATGCTCTGGCGTGTGTCCATGTCACTGGAAGATGGCGACGGGACGCACGCACATGCATGGGCGATGTTGACGAGGAGGTTGGTTGTGTGGAGAGCTCTTGTTGGGGAAGAGTCGAGTCGAGTTGGAGAGTGGGCGAGGAAGGAGGTTCTGTTTGCGCTCCGTGACGCTCGTTTGTGAATCATGCGCCTTCTGTGGTTTTTTCTTCCGGCGCAGGTTACTCCGGTTACATAAGTGCTTTGGCAGAATCAACTCCGAGCCGCGACCACCTATGCACCACAGTCCTTCGGGCCAATGCAAGACAAGTTTGATGACGGGACCGCGTCTGCGGGATCGCGATCTCCTTTTAGGAGGCCCGAGTAAACCAGCAATCTTCAAAGAGAGGGGCCGATATGTCCACCAAACGGGAAAAGTACCCATTCAGCCATGTCCTCTGTCCAGCTTCTTGTAGCCTTGCAAACCATAATTATGAATTACCCGGATATGATCTCATTTTGCAACATGTCATGTTTACTGTTCCTCTGGTGGCGTTATCCAGAGCCCTGCAAGAATGCCTTGGTGCGGGAAATCTTTGATGTCGTGACCTATCTTGCTTTCCCTAGGTTGAACTTACCAACAGCCCTGTTCCCGCCGTCTCGCTTTGTAGTGGCAGAATGTTGGCCCCGCATGCCTTGTGCACTTACATCCGAGTCATGAGCTCGGGGAACTTCGCTCGGCGCTCTCGTCGAAGACGCACCGAAAGAGTCATTTCTGTCGCAACAGGATTGTCTCATAGTTGCTTACCCCGTCGCCATTTTGAATTATAACAGGTGCACTCCAGTGCGACGAATAGCATACAGGATTATATCTCCGGCGTTCAATGTCTCGAGCATGACGTTGCTTTTCAGTGTAAACCAACCATACCTGCAGGTAATCGTCGTCTGCGATACTCCACTCGTTAGATTACCACTGTATTCGGGCTTACAGTCGATGTGACACGTGGACTGGCACATCTCTTCCTCCGGTCTCGTACTACATCGACTGGAGGTAAGTTGCCTTACACACTCGTTCCATGAGATTTTTCAAGTCGAATCCGGTGTATGACAAGCTTATCACTCGGTTGAGATCTCGATTGGAGTGCCCGCAGGAATGAAACTAGGCCTGATTGAAACGCTTGCTCGGGGTGTCCGACATATGTTGAACAAGGAGCATGCATAGCTGTAGCCGTCACTGTTATACAGCAAGTGTATTATCGTGCATCTTTTCATCTCTATGGCCGAGCTTTAGTCTGCGAATATAGGGGAATCGACAGAAAAAAGTCCAGCAAGCTACTACCCTCGTTCACTTGTTCACGAGTAGCACCCACGTCGGGCACGCAGCATCCTCCATCCATCCATCCATCCTCCTCTACTGGGAATATGATCTCATTGCGTCATCTGCACCGCGCCGGGGCTCGCGCTAGGCTTCGTATGGAGTATACTCACAGTTATCTTATGCAAAAATGAATCGCGAAGCTTTTGTTCCGACCCACCATCCGCTGGTCATCAATTCTCTAGCTCCTCTCTAGTTTTCATGGTCCGACATCCAGATAACCCCCCCGAGTTTTTGCGCTACCACGGTCATCCAGCGCCACAAAGTCAACATTCGGCCGTGCCTGATCATCATTGTTGGCCACCCAATATCACCATGATGGGACCGGGAGGTCGTAGTGAGTTGTAAGCGACGACATGCCCATGTTGGATTGACCGTATGGGATGTGATGTAGGTGAAATGGGACTCAGATACGTGGTCGAACCCGGATCCGTATGTATAGGATGGAAGGCGGAGCATTCAAAAGCGAAAAAGCGACGCTCTTCGCTAGAGCTCCTCCTACCAGTCTCAAGTCAGGTTTCAGTTCTCCCGACTGTAAGGCGTCCAGTTTTACGGCTCGAGATACCACACATAACGTTCGCTCGGGGATAACGTTACAGCAACCGAATAGGAGGAGTTCCGTTCTGTCTACGGTTCTGTCCACACGCAGGGTGGCGCTGAAAAGCATGATCGGTGATAGGAAAAAATCGGACGTACGTCGTCAGTGAACGTTTGAACGCTCGAATCAATCCTCTCTATATTATATTAGATCCGGGCGCATCTCTGCTTGCAGAAGGTGCGGAGATAGCACCTGTTTCGAGTGAATCGTACAATACCGTCTTGATCCGTCTAGAGGTCTCTTCCACGGGCAACAACGTTCGTTTGGGCCTGATCCTGTCCACTCGGTGCGGAACGTGCCGGATCAAACTGGGAGAGGCACCCGACCAGTTGAGCGGGCTGAGATGTTATCTCAATATCCCATGCTGGAAGAGTGATACTGATGCTGTCCGAGACTGACACGAGTGAACAGCATCAGGCCCGAAACGAGCGTTGTTGCCTGTGGAAGAGATGCGCCTTGCATCACGCGAGAACGCGACCGACTCGGCTCGATTCGTATGTCCTTTAAACAGGCGGACGAGTGAACCCGTTTGCACGTTTGATAGTTGGGTGGTGTCATCCAACGAACAAGATGCCATATGCAAGCGGTTTGACGCAGCAAACTTGGCTGAACCTGCCCCGTGGGCAGATTGCCAATGAAATGAGTCAAGACTGACCGAGTGCTTTCCCTCAAGTAAAAATACGACGAGTCGACAGGGTGCTCGTGTCTTGTAGTGTCCCGTGCATGGATGATACTTTCAATCCGTCCCCTGACACAGCCCCACTTCTCGTCAGGGGAAAATAGAGCAGCAGTATTGCCCGGTTGGTATTCCCCCTGAGGGGACTCCTTACCTCCGCCCCGCTTCCACTTTCCCAATCCGGGACTGAGGGCATTCCCTGTCCCATCCGATGAGACAGTAGCTGACACGACCGCGGCGAAGGGCGGCCTTTGGACTAGTTTGTCGGAAAGTTGCATGCTTATCACTGCATCATACAATACATCCCGGCGATAGCATCAGTGGGCCCAAAGATGATCGATGATCTACCCCCTGGCTGGCAAAACCGCAACCGAGAAGACCGGGCCCGGATGCCCTGCCATACATCGGGTTCAACTTGGTGTTCCATATTCGGATCGTACGATTCCCGTAACCCAACATGACGGTTTTGCCATTGTGCAGGATGACTACCGCACTGAACCTTTTGTTAGCGCGTTTTTTAATGCGCGCAGAGCGCTCTCCCTCCGTCTGGCCCTTCCAGAGTGCATCAGTGTCCCGTACCGAGGCAGTGCGGTCACCTAGCATACTTGGAATCAATGAAGAATGCAACAGAGGTAACATGGTCAACGTGCCCTTCTACGACGTCGAGCTTTGCGCGGGACCAAAGGTTTCCGTGTTCAAATGACGGAATGACGTGGCCCAGACGCAACGAGTTTGTCGTCGGGCGAGGGAGGAAGCGGACTGGGTTGAATGGGGTTTGCAGAATCGCTGATTGCACCTCCGACGTGTGGTCCTGTCAGCGTTTCTCCATGGCTGAGGATAAACCTAGGATCATGCGCTCGCCGTTGAGCAGCGGCGAGCAGCATGGATGGTCGGTTCGATTCCCAGCAGGGTCCCTTGTCGAGCCGAGTCCCTATCAGAGATATTCTGGCATGCAACAGAGTTGAAGGACACTCGCCCTACGAGGACGGTTAAGGTGAGAGTACTTGTCCACGTGTCTCATCCGTTCGAAAACCTGTTTTGACGAGAGACGCGAGGAGATCCTAGCAAGAGCCACAGCGTGTCGAGCTCTCCCTCTTTGGTCGCGGACTCATGTAAGGACAAACATACCCACCTGCCACACCTCTTGGACCCATCGATGCCTGTCAGAATAGTATCACATGGTTGATATAAAAACATACACACACGTTCCCCAAGGATATTGCTATGAACGGTCGAGGTTCCGCGGGATCGAACGTAGTTTATGGGTTGGGCAAGAGAGGCATCCGTGTGGCGCCCGGTGTCTGTCCCAGTCCTCGAGATCTTTGCTCTGTATCAACACGACCCTTGAGTCCATCTCACCTTGAGTCCATCTCAAGGTGAAGAAGCCGCTTGCGCCACGACGGGCTTTGCCCATGTCGGATGTGCGACAATAAATGATAGGATGGCCTACAACAAATGTCCGGTCCGAGTTCGCGATCCATTTCTCACGTCCAATTCCACACGAACACGGGTTTGATCATGCCTCGGTCCGACGTGCCTCGTATCATCCTTGGGTTCATACCGAGGCGCCCGACGGCCCCAGGAATGGAACGTGCGTGAACGGATGCATCAAGAAAAGCGACTTTTTATACGTGGGTCGTCCATGCACAAAAGGGGTTCTTGAATGGACCATGGACAGTGCGCGTCAACGTCGTCCCTCGTCGTGGATTTGGAAGCCAGGGGGGCAGCCGAATAATGGATAGAGAAAAGAGGATGAAAAGAAGAGGCATGAGATGGGTGTGCACGTTGACGACACGTTCATGCATCGCTCTCTAAAAGTCAAGAGGCAGCCGAGAAAAGGGCCACTTTCATTATCCGGCAACAACGCGCCCCCCGGGGTTTTTCGTGATGCATGATGGGTCATCGGCCAGTTCCAAAAACGGAAACGGGTTCTGAGACGCAAAAAAAAAGTCAGCACGGTACAAAGTCCCTTGTGATAGGCTTCGCAGAGAACATACGTTTCTTTGGAAAAATAAACGTTGTCAGATTGAATGCGTCCCCCAGACGAAACCTAGACGATCAGAGGACGGTCGGGCCGTGGGTAACGCGGGCGACCGATTTCATTCTCCGCCGATCCGCGAAGCATCCGAGGCGACTTTGGACGCAACCAGGCAAGAAAATCACAATGAATCACACAAGATCAGCTCTCATCGCAAAACGGGGCCAGCCGTATAACAGGTCCCTCGCTGGTGCCAGCGACCCCACACCCGAACTGGATCGATCATACTTGGCGCTGCACGCCCGCCGCTGATAAGAGCCCGAAGGAGATGGCTCAAGAACGTGTCGGTGTACTTACGTCCCCCGGTCGCCTTGGGGCCAACGTCGCTCTCTCACCCCGGCTAACTCCACTCTGATGACCCGAGTACCGACGCGCGAACTGCCAAAGCCGGTCATCCGGGGTGTCGTGGGCTCGTCGTTCTATGAACTTCTATTCGCATCCTATTCTCAACCATCATAAAATTAGCCTCTATTTCCGAGTATACTTTCCGATTGACGCCTCGTTGACGCCTCGCCTGTCTCTGCGGCATTATCGATATCGCAGGACACGTCAGCCGTCTCACGGTCGTTGTCACCCACTGGCGGTCCAGACCTGGAAAAAAATGGGAGCGGCCGACACGCGTCAGGAGAAAAAAAGTCGTGCACTGGGTTCCTTCTCTGGATAGCATCAGCCACCTCGTAGAGGACATTGTCGACGGGTCGGACCGCCTTCTGCACCCCTGGATTCCTATTGATGACGTGGTGAACGAAAGGGCCGCAGCTGCAGGCGTCGAAGGAGGTGGCAGGTGCCTCCTGTTGACGGTGCTGCGAACGTCATATTTATATTAATTCCAGCAGTTATCCACAGAGCAGCAAGCACCTTGTTCCATCAATGATCACGTACCTGACCCCACTGCCAGACGTGATGGACGGTTTGTACAATGTGTTTCACGAGCCCCTAAAACAAATGGAAAAGGTGCTTCCGGAAGCCTGAGGGAAGCGAGAAAATGCGGTAAAGGGAACCTAGGCTGCGACGTCTCCACGATGCGAACGTGCGAGGAGTTGATGAACGGTTTGGGTGACATGCCATGAAGGTGTGTTGGAAATAATCCAAACTAGAAATCCAGAGGCCTATCTCTGCATAGACTCCTGAAATGAAACTGATCCTTCTCCTGGACTGCCTTTCCTCAAGGCTAACTCGTGTCCGTATTTGGAACGACGTTGATCAACGCGTCGAATGATGCCGTCCGAGTTGCCTGCGAGATTGGCGTGGTGGGTGTGCTTTGACGTTGACCGAGATATGCCGTCAGTTGCATCACTTTGAAGGCAGATCCAGGTCACTGTGCGCGTCTTCCACATGCAGTACCTTTATCAACTGCAAACGCTGGAAGGCAAGGGACGGGTCTACCCGGGGTTATCTTCTGAAGCCCCCTGGAAGATCAATATCGATATCGTTGTGACGGCCAGGACTGCACGGGGACACGTTCAGCGCATCCTGTCCTGTTCCACATGCGAATGCGAGGCAAGGTATGTTATGTGTGATGAGGTGAATGTTGCCGACGCATGACGATGTCGCCATGATCGGATCGGGCGAGACGCGGATGGCGTTTGAGAGTCCACGATGACGATGACGCCATTCCTCTTCCGTACGCTCGCACTGATGTGTTTGACAACGGTGGGGGCACCGTAACCCCGACAGCACGCATGTCGTTTTTGAACACAAGACCCACGGCGCTTCGATGATGCGTAGCAAACCACACGTCGGGCGATATCTCTACCATGGGAGGGTCCAGGTGGATGTGATTCAAAGAGAGAGAGGGCGCCGAGGCTCGATGGCTGACTCCGAAAAAACACCTTTCGCACAGGAACGTCCCCCTTCGCTGAGATAGACCTTTGACTTGCCAGTCCGCCCCATTGCTCATCGCCTCCTATGACATCACCCGCCTCGTTGTTTCCAGTGGCATTGGCATTGGCATTGGACGGTTCGATCGATCGATCCGATCCACGTCCACGGCGGAACTCACCGAGTGGCGTGTTGGGATCACAATGACATCCGTACGGCGCAAAAACGTGTGCGCCACCCAACGATCCCCCACACACAAGGGTCCTTCAACCATGACTGGTGTGACTGGTGTGATTTGTACCGGGGCATCAAACGGGCGGTGTGCGGCGCCCGAAGGAGTGATTTGGGACTGTTGGGAAAAATGATGCAGATGGGATGATGGGGATGCCCCGGCCCCCCGCTTATCACCCACGCATGTTATGTTTGAGATCCCACGCTTAACGTGGGCAAGCGATGTGGCTGTAACAAATGGGACTTGTCGCGTCCCCACAAACGCCGGCATCAGAACGACGACGTTTCACTAACCCGTTTTGTTTTTTTGGTGCGTGCGTGCGTGTGGACCACCTCACCGTGACTACAGCGAGTTGCATCGATACACTGGGAACATTATCGCACCGCTCACTATCTTTATTCTACTGGTACTACGCACGCACGTGGGCCATTCGCGTGTCAAGGGACCGGCAGTGAAACATCGACGTGTTGATGCCCCGATTCCTACATCAACGTCGCGTAGAGACGCTAGTGTACATGAGAGAAAGAGAAGGAGACTCTCCATGAATGTGGTCATCACTGAAAAAACGAAAACCGAGCGCGTAGTAAGACAAGGAACCAAATCCCAACATATATTCCATATCATGAGCGACGAAAAACCATCTAAAGCGTCCTCTTTTGTGTTTTTCGGACAGCGGAGAGGCCCGAGGAGACCGTCGAACGCGAGTGACGTAACATGTTGTGGCGCGTTCGTGTCCCAGGGCTCTCCCTTCCCAGTTTCCCTGAAAGACATGGCTAGTCGTCGTTCTCCGCGTCCTCGGCTTTCATGCTCGTACTTCTGTTTTCGGCCGCATGGACGGCCTCGAGGAGTTCCGCGTCCGCGTCCGCATCCGCATCCGCATCGCCGTCCGCATCTGGATCGCCCTCGGCGTCCGCAGAGGACTCGTCCGACCCGCGACGCGAATGCGAGTGTGCGGGAGAGGAGAGATGTTTGATGAGCGGGGGCGCAACTGGAATGGACGTCAGAGAGGCAGAGAGCACCATCTCACTCTTACCGGAACTCATCGGGCGTCGTCCCCTATCTGGGCCGGCGCGCCGATGGGGCTCGTCGTCGTCGGCCTGCAGTGTGGCAATGGCGGGTGGGGAGGGTGGCTCTCGCTGGGCATCGCCCGGGTGGGCGGGGGGTGCGAGGGATGACGTGGGCCGTTCACGATCGCGTCTGTCCTTGGAAATGAAGGACGGCATCTGGGTAGCATGTGCGATGAGCTGGGTTCCGCTCGATCCGATCCCTAAAGTGACGGGGATCGTATCCGTCCGCGTCAGTCGGTCGCCATGTGGGGTGACGGGGTGTGGGTGGGCCAGAGTGGACGGGGTAGCCTGGGCGTGCTGGCCCATGTGTGCGTGGGACTGAGATTCCATCGTGCCCCGTCGTTCGACGCGCTTCATCTTCTTTCGACAGCGATCGCAGACGGTACCGGGGCCCTCGGGGCCGGGACCCCATTTCTCGACGCACTTGTTGTCCTTGTAGCGGCCTGCCAAGCCACACTGGCGGCAGATGCGCTGGCCCTGGGCGTTGGTGGGGGGATACGGGGGATGGGCGTGGGGAATGGCGGCTGGGGCGGGCGTATTCACGGGCGGATGGGACGTGGTCGGTGTGGGTGGGGGGTGTGAGGCTGCGGCAGAGAT
>JBBPMH010000316.1:0-34796 GCA_038090235.1 Pulveroboletus ravenelii | reverse complement strand
GCCTTGATGTATGCAAAGACAGTCAGCCAGTCAAATGTAGTGAGGTTTTGACGACCTCTCTTTTCAGCTGGCTTTGCACTGCTGGCAGGTTGTAGTTGGCCTTCCAGGAGCTTTTCCTTGGGTTTCCATTTGTATTGGGAAGGTTTTGGGCGAGGCTGGCGCTTTTGAACAATTGCCATGAGGGTAGAAGTTGGCTATGTGGCAATTCTTTGTTTTCACTATCCTCACAGGGTCACAGGTTTGCTTCCGACTCAGCACCACCCCACGGAAATATAATCTCATAATGTATATTTTCCCTGCTAACCTATTACATTATATATTCTGTGCCTTTTCGTATATTTCCCTGCGTACCATTGTGGGAGCTCCTTAATGTTAATACATTATGAGAAATATACACTATCACCTCATACATTATGAGATAGTCTACTGTACCTATCGAGTTGCGATTCGAGTGTTGTTTTACGAATTACTGTAAGCGTGTATGTATATTCTCAGCGGATTTTTTAATTCGTGGGAAAGTGGCATACAGATACTCCTGTAAGCCTACCAGCTTGCCTGGGTATCCATAACTAGCATATATACCGTTCGTGCCGGGACACTGAACCATAAGCGTTGGGGGTCGGACTGCTTACAACTCCTTCCAGAAGCCCACGTTCAAGCAAACTTTCTACCACTGGCGCATGGTATCTCCGAACTCGAATGCTGTGCCAGTGGGAAGGCTCGGCTGTCTGGGAGTGGTTCGCCTTGTCTTCGATGACCCGGCTTTGCCCACGCCCGGACACACAGCGAATCTGCTCTTAGGGCCCAGGACATGTGTGCTAGCCAACAAGAACATTCATACGAAAATTGACGCCGAAAAATATGTTTCGAGCGCTGCAAGCGTCGCAGGCTATCAAGGTAAGCTTACTGGCTCATGTTCACTTTTGTCAAATGGGCCTCTGTCCCCTCCCTTTTTCTTTATCGCGCACCAAACCACAGTGGTCGGACCCAGCAACAGATTTGATCGCCGTGTTCGTGTATGGTGAGAGAGCCCGCGGAGCGCCAACGTTGTCAATGGCAACATGACGTTTACCGCACTCATTTCAAATGTATTTGCGTATTCCACAAGGAGTTTGTCAGACGGACATAAACAAGGTGGTGACGGAACCGGAGGTACACGGACCCGCAGGACGTGTAACTGTGGGAAGGGACTATTGGACTCTACAAGGTTGGTTAGGGCCACGGGAATGAAATCGGATCGTTGTCGTGATCGAAATCAAGAGATGCGCCATCGTGCTAGCTTGGCGCTGATACGTCAAGTAAGAGGAACAGTTTTCCTGGCGGCGCCCGAGCCCGGAAGCACCTCGGGGGATGTCGATGAGGTTGAAGATGTTCAATTTTCATGCTCCAAGTGCCCACTGCACATTCTGCAAAGCAGCTGTGTAACGCTATCTCGCACGGCGAGCCATAGAAATCAGTCAAGTCACGTGACAGAAACCGTGCCGAAATCCGCTCCTTTCGTTTTTGTCGATGGCGGCCAGGTTTCCGAGCGAATCCAGCAAATCACACAACGGCGATACCGATGCTTAGCACCAAGCTAAGCAAATGAATCCGATTGGGCACACCCAACTTCAAGCTTAATCGGTCAGAAAAGTGCACCTTTCAGGGTTATCTAGAGCACAACGTCCGTACTCATCGGAAAACTCAAAACGACCTCAGGATGAAGCTCCACCTGTTTTCTTTTGGACTAGTATAAAACCACCCTGAAATTTCCTTTTTTTGCTTGTCCTCATCCAATCACGACATTCGAATGGCTGGCGTTAGAGTCGTCAAGCGATAACGTTACACAGCTGCTTTTCAGATGCCTGGTAGTGCCGGAACATGGAGTATCATTTTTGAAACGTTAAGCCCTGAAGAACTCGGATTCAGGCCTGGATTCGAGTTCAGGAACAGTCGGAGATGCTTGGCGATGAAGTTTAAGGGGCGGATCAGTTCTTTGTATCAAATTGCTTACGGAAGACGGGATACTGTCCCTTGTATAGTGGCACGTGCCAGGTGCAGTCCTCGGCTGTGGATAAGGTGAGAGGGCGGGGGCGTCAAGACGAGCCCAAACTTAGGCGTTCACGCCCATCATCTCCCCCACCTTCACCTCCGCCACCTTTGCTCATACCACGCCAACGAGTGGGCCAGTCAATGTCGCCGAGCCTGCCTTTTGGGAATCGTAACGCAGCGCCCACGTTGCTGCGTGGGCACAGCGGCAACATGATGTTTGTTGCGTTTATTTCGGACAACCAAATTATTAGCGCATCTGAGGACATGACTATTCGACGGTGGCATTTATCAGACGGACACAATAAAGTGCTGAAGGAACTGGTAGGGCATGCGGTCGTCACATCACCTAACGGACGCTGGGTCGCCCTGGGAGGTAGAGACGGCAGGGTCAGATTATTAGACCTCGAGACATCTACAGAGGTGAAGTCGGACGGGAGGCATGCAGAGGTCATCAAGTCGCTGTCATTCTCTCCAGATTCAAGCAAGCTGGCAAGTGGCGCGCGAGATGGGACAATTCTTGTCTGGTCCCTGCCAACGCTCAAAAAACTCGCAGGCTCATTCAAAGCCCACACGGACTCGGTCTGGTGGCTTTGCTATTCCCCAGATGGACAGAAAATTGCAAGCTGCGATCGCGAGGTTGTCCGGGTCTGGAATAGCGCCACATGGACCACGGTAGACATCATTGAAAAAGCGTGGTCGCTTGCATGGTCCTCCGATGGTGACACCCTCTTTGCCGGGTGCGTTGACGGCACCATCAAACTTTACAATCCTAGCACAGGCATACTGCGTACCATGTGCAGTGGTCACAGCGATGTTGTTTTTTCGATCGCGTTGTCCCACAACGCCAAGTTTATCGCAACGGCATCATTGGACAAGACTGTACGTCTTTGGGAAGCAGAGACTTGCAAACAGATCGGTCCCAGTCTTCAACACGATGCCAGAGTCCATTCCATCTCAATCTCCCCTGACGACAGTCAGCTTGTCAGTGCGGCGCGCGATTCGGCTGTCCGCATCTGGAATCTGAGGACCATCGCTCCCAACCTCTTCAAGCACTTTCTCCTGGAACCTAACCGAAGATCAGTACGCTTACCGTTTTCGTCTACTCGCCGTACCTTACCCTTTTGTATAACAGGCGAATGATCCTCCTCGCATCGTGTTTGACGGCTGGCGTGGCCTTTCCAGGGATGCTGGCCCTTCTAATGTATTTGCGACGAGCTTCCACTCAATGCGTGGCGCTGATGCCACTCTGCTGCATCTAGGTTTCCGGTCAAGAGAGTCCCCGCACACCCGACCCTGTGAGTGTTCCTTTCACTATGGTGTCCGGTATATACTTATACTTTTCCTTTAGCAAAAGGAACCATCCGAGAATGGTGATCATAATTCCACTGAGTGCAAAAAAGGAGGGAAGAAGAGCCTTTTCGATTTATTCCGTCCAAAGGTTGAGCAAGAAATGGTGCGCTAGCAACGGATCTTGCGATTAATACTGTACTGGTTCTCTAATGTCTTCCGCGTGCAGATTGATCTGCTAGCTCGCAGCGTAGGTTCACGCCGTTCTGCGAAGGTTAACTGATGCATGACAGTCTACCTCAGCCCTCTATACAAATAAGTACACATAGTTCCAATTCTTCGTACCATTCACCTGTGGTGAGTAAGGTTTCGGTGCAAACACGCGGGTGTTCAATAACGTGTCACTCGTTTCTTTAGGTAGACTCACCGAACGTGCGCCTTCCTCATGGAATAATTATACACTCACTTTCATATTGGATTTCCGGTAGGGACTTTCTCCGGGTGGTCACTCGTCAATTCCTCCCGCATATGTGTGTCACGTTTTTTGTCATTCAGCTTTAGCAAACTGACAACAGCTTTTAGCGTGCGTCCCCTAGTCCGACACGACTGATAAGATCAGTCAGCCAATGCGAGAATGTGGATTTTATCCGAGTAATGTGGATATTATGATATCTTGGGATCGATTCGCTTTTAGTTGACCTCGTATGGCAGTCGGTCCCATCCTTACCATGACCTCACTGGCTGTATTGTGTCAGGAGGGAGCAATCCGGTCGCTGGTGGTAGCAGCGGCGATGTATACAAAGGCATGCTCAGTTTGAATGGGACGACAATGCCAGTTACGTTATCCTGCCGCTTTCTCAGCTGCTTAGACTTACCGTCAGTCAACGCACAGGTTGCAATCAAAGTGATAAAAAGATATACGGATCAGGGCGATGACACATCAAAGCTAAGGGTGTGTATGATATGTAGCTTCGATCGATTGTCCCTGAGAGCTGACTTCGTCACAGCGTCTCCGTCGAGAGATCAAAGTATGGATGAAGCTCGAACACAAGAATGTCGTACCATTGCTTGGGACTACCAATGATTATGGAGACTTTCCTGCAATGGTGTGCCCATGGGTCGAAAATGGTTCTTTAACGTCTTATCTCGAGCACTGCAACAATAACTTGACGCTACAGCTGAGATTTGGCATAGTGAGTATTTCCAGTGCGCTGCAGAGCATTATTGAACATCAGCAATGTAGATCAATGATGTCGCCTTGGGACTACAATATTGTTGGTGATCTTGTTACATCACGGCTGTCTAGTCGGTGACACATCTTTTGTAGTGCATTCTCACTCCGTCGTCCACGGCGATATCTCCGGTGTGCGTAGAGGTTTGGTTTTGCCGTTTTTGTTTGCTCACGTAAGGTTACAGTCCAACGTCCTTATCCATCGCAGTGGAAGGGCTTGTATCGCTGACTTCGGTCTTTCTATTGTCCTGACTGAACTCAAAGAATCTTCCATCACGTTGACATACCAAGCAAGAGGAACGCTCCGTTGGACGGCTCCCGAGATACTCCAAATACTCGGGAGCGAGAAAGAGGAAGAGGATGCACGCATGGTCTTTCCAACGCCAGAGAGCGACATCTATTCGTTTGGTGGTATCATGCTCCAAGTACGGCCTCATTACTGATTGTTGGGTGTGATAACGTCTGACTCATTGCTTGCATCTGCTTTATCCTTTGGCAGGTTTTGAGTGGGAAAAGGCCTTATCATCACCTAAAGCGCGATGAGCCAGTGATAGTAGCCATATCCAAGGGGGAGCGCCCAAGACGTCCAGAGTCGACCTTCGTCGTCACGAACGACCAATGGAACTTTATGATGGAATGCTGGTCTTCTGAGGCGGCGAAACGTCCTTCCGACTTGGCCATGGTAGCGTTCGTGCACGACCAGCTACTGAATGCTGTGGCGGAGTCACACGTCGACGCAGAAGCTATGTAGCAGTGCGGTGCGGTGAGGAGGGTTACCATAAAGCGTGTTCGT
This sequence comes from Pulveroboletus ravenelii, assembly GCA_038090235.1. Classification (NCBI taxonomy): domain Eukaryota; kingdom Fungi; phylum Basidiomycota; class Agaricomycetes; order Boletales; family Boletaceae; genus Pulveroboletus; species Pulveroboletus ravenelii. The sequence goes on along the minus strand of JBBPMH010000316.1, from coordinate 29,454 downwards.
GATAGGACCAGCGGGGGAATTTCTTGGAATGGGTACTCAAGCACTCACGTGCAGGCCCGCTGGATTTGCTGTTGGTCGGATGGCCGGTCGTTATTTGCTGGGGGCACCGAGCTAGATGATTGCAGCCAGTGGTCGATCTGTTGTCTATAGGGCGTCGTGGAGTTTAGCCGAAGGACTCGATTATATTTTGGCTTAGATCAGCGTAAGAAACCTAATCATGATCGTACCTCGTCGTTCTGGCGACACACGCACGCTGCAGTACGACGACGACGATGGCACCCTTTCTCCAAACCGTAAAGGCGAGTTCCGACATACAACCTGGGCCGTCCATAGTTGACCACCTGTGTTTACCCTGATCTTTTCTTCTTCCTTAGTCCTTTGCTGACGTGCCCGTGACAAACGATGGGATCGACACGCTCGCATTCCTTGAGGCATCGGAGGGCGTCGTCCGGTTGTTCAGTGCGTAATCGCCCTTCTTTTCGATGAACATAGATGGATGGGTGTTGATGAAACCATCCCCCCCACAATGACAGAACTGCTCGACAACCCTGCATTTACAACCGTCGTGAGCGATCTCGACGGAAACATCGTCGTGCGTTTACCCGTTCCTCCATCTCCCCTCATTCCCCATTCCCCATCCCCCATTCCCCTTCCCGATTCTTTCTCTCGTTCGCACACGCGTCCCTCACCAGCCGTATTCTCCAGAAAGTCCGTACCCGGTATCTCGCTCGTCCAACGCAATCCACTACGCTCGAGCTTCTCATACGCAACGAACAAGCCGAGAAGAAACAGCCCGCGACCGAAGGGCTCCTGTGGCTCCTCCGCGGTCTCTTGTTCACCCACCAGGCGCTCCATACGGCCCAACGCGACTCGAACATGGAACTCGCACAGGCGTTTACAAAAGGGTACGAGGCCAGTTTGAAGCGGCACCATAGCTTTATCGTCAAGGGTATCTTTTCGGTGGGTTCGCTTCTTTTCTTTGCTCGCTTTCCTCCTTTCCCCCTTATCTTTTGGATTGTTCTGAATGGGGGGCGTGTGTTGGTATTGACATCAATCGACAACCAGATGGCCATGAAAGCATGTCCGTACCGTAAGGACTTTTACGGCAAACTCGCCGCGGATCCAGACGGCGGCGCATCCGTCGCGAGTCACAACGTCAACGAAGAGCTAGACCGATGGCTAGGGGGACTCGACAAGATCGTCAGGCAGATGCAAAAGGTGTACAAGGAGAAGGGGTACGGGGAGATATAAATACTTGGGGGGGGACGAAACGAGAGGACGGGATTAGGCTTTGTTTGTCTATTCCTTGACGCTCTTTGGGTGTTGTTTTTTTCTTTGTGAGCGTTGGATTAAGGCATCGGAACAACGTTCTTTTCTCTGCTGTTCAGGAATACTATTTCGCGTTGACGCACCGTTCATTGCGGGGATTTGGCCAGTAAACCTTGAAGAGTGGGGACTAACAACTGTACATCCCTTTTTTTTCTTCAAGTCCCTCTCACCCATGGAATCGTCGGAAGATGCTCGTATACACACGGCAGTGGAGCTAATGCAAGAAGGCCAGTTTACATTATCCCCAGGCTCGCGACGCCGAATCGTATTCTTTGACACAAAGCTTTCATAGAATCTGCTTTTATTTCATCTTTCTACGGACAAGCAGTAACGAGTATAGCTCGACTGCCAACATCTTTGCTCACCGCACACATTCCCTTACTCACTGACACTGTCATGTGGGATGGACACGAGTGATCAGATGGTGGGATAGACATCGAAGGTTTATTCCACCTTTTGTGGGGTCCTTTCTGCCTGGTTCGATGTATCTGCTGAGTCGCCATACCCGCAAACAAGAGCACGCATGAGCGATGGACGCAGCGGATTAGCCAAGAGCAATCATTGGCAGTATAAACGAGATCCCCAGTCAGATCGGATGGTTTGTCAATCATGTAAAGCGGGCGCGAGTATGGCTGAGCTCACACCGGGGATCAGATCTCACTCGATCAGTCAAGGATCAAACCCGCCGTTTTCCGAGGACGTCGCTGCAATGTTAGTCATGCCCGCACCTTGGCACGAATGTCCTTCGCAGCGCGGTGCTGCCTGTGAGCACCAGCAAGACAGAGACTACGTGGAGGATTGGAGAGGACGAGTGCGAAGGCGGAGGCGGAGGCGGAAGCGACGGTGGCTATGACGGTGAGGTGACCACATGATACGTAACACCAGGAGCGACAAGCGGCATTGCAAGGGGTGGGGGGAGCCTTGCCAGTCAGCAGTCATAGAATGGCGGATAGGGAAAGCATGAGGAGGACGCAACCGAACAGGAGGCCTGAAATGAGGGCTTTGGTATCGCTGTGATCGATTTTCGACGGTGAGCTTGTGATCGAAGAGGTGCTGGGCTGAATGCACGCATGTCTATGATGACGGTGAGGAGGGCACGGATAGCCGTGACGCACCGATGGAAGTAAGCTGCTGGAGAGGAGAGGGTGATTAGAATACGATTAGACAAGCAAAATGAGAAGCTGCGGGGGAACACACAGCTAAGAGCCATGACAATCACGACGCAGGGCGACGGAATAAGGTTTCCGGGACCCTAGAAAACTGGCGTCAGCGTTCTCGAGATCTGATGTGAGGCGTCTTCCGTAAAAAAACACACGCCATCTTCATCTCCGAGGGTAATCCATTTTATTTCCAACGAAGGTGGTCTTGACTAGATGCAAACAGATCAGACGGTGCAGTAACACATACAAAGCAGCTGCGTAATGTTATCGCTTGACGACTCTGACACCGGTCGTTCAATGAGCTGTGTTGTGATTGGACGAACGAAGACGAGCAGAAAAAGGAAATTCCAGGGAGGTTTTACGCTAGTCCAAAAGGAGAGCGCCCGTTTTGCACTGCCAAAGTACTCCAGTCAATGCGACTGACCAGGGGCAATCAACCAACCCCCGAGCAGACCGTCCTGGCGAGATACACACTCAGATCCGATAACCCGTTTGCTAGTACATATCTGAACATGTAGCGCAACCCCCACTACACCGCCGACGCCACTTGCTTCTTTTACGCCAGAATACGGTTTTGATTCAAGATCTGAACACACCTCACTAGTCACTCACCGTCCTTCCAGATCTTTCTTCAACCCGCGGGGCTCCTGTGGCGAACAAGAAATTTTTCTTGTTGTTATTCTTACTTCCATCACAGAAGCAACTCACTTTTAGTTTGTACATAAGTTGTCATTCCGCCGCCGCCGCATCCGCAGTATCCTTCAAAGACGGTGAGTGGGCCAGGCCCACCTTGGCTTTCATCAAGTAATGAGCCCTTTTTTTGGTAGGTGGCCAACTATATCAGTCGCTCGAGAAGCGTGCAAAGCGCGTCGTTACACCATGACGTTGTTTCTATGTACTGCCTGATAGATCGGCTTGCAGTACGTTGTGTTATTTGTACGTGAAACCCGCTATACTTCTTATCGACGGACAGCTTCCATTCCCGGGGAAACAATGGGGAGATAGACCCCAAGATCGACTTGAACTTCAGCCGTTGATATCCATCGTTAACGAGAGTACTGTGACAGATGCGCACTACTACGTACTGATCGTGAGTATTGAATGCTGGTTCAATCAAGTCCACGAATGAGCGCGTTGCATTTATCCAAATTATCCGGTTTGATAAACGATAAATCCACATCAGGAATCACTCCGTGAGGACAGGCACGATGGCCAACATATGATAAAGGTAAAAATGGGCGATCCTCGGTGTTGACCGCCCGATCGGAAAGTTCAAAACGACCTCAGGATGGGCTCCGCCCGTTTTCTTTCGGACTAGTGTAAAAACCACCCTGAAACTTCCTTTTTTTGCTCATCCTCATCCAATCACAACATTTGAATGGCTGGCGTTAGGCTGCTTTTCAGATCAGTGTTTTCGCAACAGTAGAAACAACGTGAATGTGGTAATGACGCTTTGTGCCCGATTCCTGAGAGCACTGATTGGTTGGCCGCATACCGAAAAGAAGCCTGGAATTACCGATGAAAGCCAAATAGGGTGGGCCCAGCCCAATGTCGGCCAACTCCGAGCCAAGCGGATCCCCTGCACACAACGAGGACGAACACATGACGTTGAACCATATGGTACAACGGTCAACCTCGACAGGGGTAGGCATGCTCACCGCGGATATACATACTTGCGACCCCCGCAACTTTACACAGGGTCGGTATTACACACATATATAGCCTTCGTTGCTCTTGCGTTTATCTCTCTCTATCATGATACCATATTGCCATGGTCCTCGGATCAGTAAGACAGTTGTATAATTTGTATTAGCCGATGTGGCTAGGGCTGGTCGTAACCAGCACCCACTGTAGTCAGGCCGAGGAGGTCGGCTACAACCACCATCCTGTGGCAACGTAACCATACACAGATAAGACGGAGGGACTAGATACTGAGATCCCCGGCTGGCGGCAGCCTATCCCATGACACTAAGTACACAGCACAGTACTGAGCTGAGGTGCTCAATACATAATTAGTAGTGCATTTGCTGCACTTGTCGCTGGAACGTAATGGTTATGTAATGACATAACCATTAGCAAGGTGATGAGCATATCAAGTGATAACGAATTAGCGTACTCGACTCGGGAGTTCCCCCCTGCTGGTGTCGCCGGTCGATGTTATAGAGAGTTCCATCCAGGGCCCAGGTTGTTCATGATGATCAATTCGCCTTGTACTTGGCGTAGCCTCCCCACGCAATGGATATTTGCACTACCGTCGAGCGCTTTAGAAGCCCGGCCGGCAATTCATACATCCAACCCCACATGCTACTAAAAAGGTAACTTGTTGTACACAGCCCAACAACACGACCATCTTCTTTTTTTCTCATCATGGCTGTGCGGGGTAAAGCAAGCAGCGGTAGAGACGATCATTGCACTGGACTACTAATGTACATACATGCGCGTGCTTGACTCTCCTCCAGCAGCAGTAGTCAAGTTCGAGGGCTCCAAGAAGACCGACATTCGAAGTACAGGAAAAATAAACAAATAAATGAAACGTCCAGGTATGCCATACGAAAAAGCAGTCTCCATCTGCAGTAGGTTGGGATCCGAGTAAAGAGTCTTTGATTACGGATCTTTGTACCGCCAAAAGAAAGAAGGGTGAAGATGGCTCATGCGCCCCTCCTTCCGCGACACGCATGTTCTGTTCCCCTTCTCGAAAACGTCCTCCCACATACCTCACACTGCCATTGCAGCAGCCTCAGATGAACCGTCAACACATGTCGGATCAAACTTCCCCTCTGCATCGGCGGCGCTTGGCACGCGTACCAAAGACAGTCAACAGTATCCCCTTGCCTTCCCCGAATGTTGTGGGCGGTGCGGAAATGCTCGCACGCGTCTTTGGGATCGGGGGAAAGAGGAGCGCCGCAGACGAGGTGGGGGTGGTGCCGGGAGGCCCAGTGGCATGTGAGATAAGAGTGCGGCGTGGGCGAGAAGACGGGCGCTGATGCTGATGTCGATGGCGCTGCGGATGCAAACGATGTCGGGATAGGAATGGTCAAGACACCGGGGATGTCAAAGAATAGCTGCGAGAGAAGTTCGTTACTTGAAGGGAAACAATCGACAGTGTCAGTAACACTCGTGGAGGTAACAAGCCCGATCATGTGGAAGCAAATGACCAAGTACATACAGTGGATCGGGCGTGCTCTGAGACTGGTACAAACCGTCATAGTTGTTCAATGATGGCTGGTTCGGGTTCATGTTTCGTAGGTTTGGGGAGATCCTTGCTGCACTAGGAGGAAGGAGGGTTTAAAAGATATACGCCCGACTCAACAGGAGATCAGAATGGGCGAGCGGGGTCTTCTCGCCTCTTCGAGATTTCTGGATCAGCGATGGGCTGTGTGAACTCCGCGTACGCCCGATCTATACGCAGATCCCCGTCACATGAGATTCAACAAATCTCCACTGCCATGTGGTCAATAAAGAGGTTGGCAAATGGAGTGTGTGGTGACACTCGCGGTAATGAAGCTTAGTCGGGGAAGTTGACAGCCAAGCGGCGGAGCTCCGCATGTAAATGTGGGCGCTCCCGGTTACTCGAGAAATACAGGTCCTTCGGCCGGCATCATGCGCGATATCTGTGGCGCGGCAAAATAACCCTCATGGGTATCAAGGCCAGACACATATACGAAGCCGTGCCGTATGTCACGATAACACGGCTTCAACAAATAAGACTGTGCGAGTATAGACACAGCCGGTCCTGATGAAAATGCCGAGGTCTAATCAAGCCGTCGAAATCAGGAATCGCGAATTGGGTTCACCTACTTTTGGGGTCCGACAAAAACGTACCATACAGCATTGAATCTAGAACGGGGTTCGCCGAATCAGCGAGTCGGAGGGTATCCATGACGCTGCAATGGAGGTGGGGTCACCAGACCACAAGCCAAAGAGTTCTTATTGAGGTCTAGAACTATCCAATTGTCCAGCGCAGTTCCAGGGATGGAGCAGGCTAGAATCCCATCACTAAGGAGAGAGCGAGTTCGCATGCAAGTCAGAAGGAAAAATGACTGATTTCAGATAAAGTGAACACAATGTGGCACCGATGACCGGACAAGAGGTGGACAAAGAGAGCTTAGCGCGAGACAGGTGCAGTGTGGCGATATACTTTGAACAACGGCTGGATCCGACACACTTGCAATTATCCGGTACGATGAGGTGGTGGCAGATAGATTCAAACTCCGCCTCGAGCTTCACCACTTATGGGATAGAAAAGACCGAAGCAACGAATTTACCTTGTTTCCGCGGCGTGTTTCTGTTCCCCGCCAGTCGGTAACAATAGGGACCGGCAACTCCAGTCGTCCTACCCGATGAGACCAAACCCGGGTTACGCCGCCACGCCGCAATTTGGCCAAGGGGCAGTGTCCAAGCCTTCCAAGCCAGTCTCAATCCTCGGTTGCCCGTGATTCGTTCTTCACAGCTACCACAGCCTCCTACGATGTGACGCGAACGGTTTACTATAGAAAGCCTCATCCATCATGTTTCGCACGCGCGTATGCTCCGAGTTCAGGTGTGCATAGGGAAGACTAGCATACGCCGCTGGAGTGTACCTCTTAAGTGATCACATATCTCAACCTTACTAGAACAACCCCGGGGCCACGCCGAACCGCACCGCACCCCGCCTTGCGCAGACATGAACAATGATGCAATATAATCGAATGATACGCGCCAAGACAACCTCATTCTCTGTCCAAAACCAAATGGGAAATCCGGTTGTGCTGTGTCGCACGATTTGGCCTTGGCATAGCATTCGTTCGTCCCAGTCGTTTTCGCGAGTGATGGCGTCGATATACGGCAAAATCGGCCCGCCATCAAGGACCGCCCAGACATGATGATGCAAGGCGGTAGCAAGGGTGAAGCCGGTGAAGGGCCATCATGGAGGCACTCCGCTACCAAAGTGCGGAGAAGTGCTAGTGGTAACAGTATCGTATCCGCCCTGCCCCGCGGCCTTGCACGAATCCAAGTTGGGGGTGTTGAACGCCCAGGAGTAATAATAACGTACTTGAAGCGGGGCTTTCCCGGGCAGGAAATATACTCTGCGCGATATGGCGCCTCGTGCTTGGATACCGCAGCAGCCGCAACAATGCACTAACTCTAACTTAGGGGCTATTCGTGGCGCCCAGTTCACAGCACTGGGGCAGTGATAGAATGGAATCGAAGATGCGATTGATAATCTAAAGTACTGTCCCTTGATGCGTCTGGTAAAGTATCAGCCTGCACGATTACCCGGTTCTCTATGCTGAGCGCATGACCCACTGAGGACGTAAACCTGATGGTTCGAGTGGCGAATGAACAACTTTGAACAGATGAATGACGAATGCTTTTTCAGCCATTCCATGGCCGCACGGAAGTATGGCACACTTTGCATACGTTTTCCGTGATCTTGCACAGTGGGTCAATGTATTTCCTGGGTTCTGTGCTGGACCCGTCATGATGGCGAACACAGTAACGAGCCCAACTTCTTCGTGTGGACCTCCGTTCAGTAATATTTGGATCACGTACACTGCAAAGTAGCAGGCGGGTGATGCTACTGTATCGACAGACGACGTCGGCTAATGGTTCATCACAGCTAACAGTCCAGGAGCATTCAATATTCAAGAATCCATGCGGTTGCAATTACACGAGCAAGTATGTGCCTATCCATCGATCACAATCACATGGACTACCCCGCGTTTGGTTCAACACCATAAACTTTGAACCCTCTCTAAAATAATCATCATCGATCAGATCACCAGGCGATCCTGGAACGCAACAGAGGCAAACCGTACCTTGCCAGCCCAACCGGTTCCCTTCACACGATTACATCCCCACACCTTCACCTCATCCAGCTTCGTCGCATTCGACACGACGTCCTTCATTATGAAATCATCCAACTCACGGCACCAGCTCATGTCCAACCAGCGCACCTCTACGATCTCCTTGAGCCGTTCAAGGGATTCCGCGGAGATCGGGCCCAAGCCGTTCAAGTTCAGATGTATGAGTGATGCTGCCGAGTGTGCAAGGAGCGCTGTAAAAGCTGCGCTTGAGATGGCGCGGTTTCGTGCAAGAGAGACAACGCGAAGTGGAGGATTCGGAGTAAACATTCCACGGTCACGTTGACCATCCGCTTCCATCTCGAATTCGCAGTCCCCTGAGTCGAGTGTGGCGAAAGGCTCGTTCCAGTTCTCGAAAAGATAAGCAACGCCATCGTCTGACAAATTTGATAGCCCTTCTAATCTGAGTTCCGACATGACGCGTGCATGTTTACGGATACCATCTTCAAGTACCACATCGGTGAATCCTTCATGCCAGGATGGGTTAAAGCTCTCTAACGTAGGGCCGTGCCTGTCTAGGATCTGAAGCCAGCCATCTTCCTGGATACCAACACTGGGATTCGAGAGGTCCAGTAATTTCAGAGGCGGCAAGGCGCAAAGTGGTTCCACGAAGGTGTCATCCAAGTGTCCGACTTCCTTTAGTTGCAATTCTTCGAGTTTGATGCAATTCCGTGCAAGCGACTTGATACATTCGAGGTCGAAACGAGGACTCTGAACGATACGAAATGATTGCAACTCCGATTTGACTGTGAAAAACTCAATCCATGCTTCAGCGCGCACAAGGAATGGTCCAAGGAGGCTTAAATGCGTGAGGTGAGGGAGTGACTGGGAAAACGCAGTGATAACCGGACTAGTGAGACGACCGCAGTAGTCAAGGTGCAAGTGCGTCAAGTTAGGATTGAGGTTTGCGAGGGTTGTAAGGGCTGGGGGGGTCAGGTCTGCAGATGAAGATCGGCATGGAGACCAAGAAGAAGTCGGACAACCTTACTAGTAACATCATAAAACTGAAGTTTCTTGTTCTGCACGTCGTAGAATAATGGAGCATTTTCAGCCGTTCTGTTCTTTAGTGCGTGAGCGCCACTATGTAGACAGCGTTCACCACTCACAAGCTCCGGTTCCGAGCCAGTGTTTTTGCAATCTCATCCATGTTGACCGATCCAATGTCCCCGAGTGCTTCGACATCGTCAATATGTTTTCCGATTAACTGCAATTTGGTGAGGGGGTTCAAATAAGACACCGATACCAAGCATTATGATCACCTGGATACACAGAGCAGCCAAGGTCGGGAAGCGCCGTTCTTCGAAATTAATCACTTCGCGCCTTTCCGCTGCCGTTTTTCTCTTTTTAGGAGCGGCCGGTTTCTTGAACGGGTCTGCCCCAGACGCTTTCGCACACCGGTGACAAAGGTAACCAGGTGGTGGATTCGCTGCCAACGTGTACTTCGTCTGCATACAAAAATTGAAGGAAGCAGGTGAGGTCATCTCCGATCTCGGTATGAAATGGACTATGATTACCACCGTAAATTGCTCTTCGCACCGGGCACATTCCTCGAAGCTGCCCACGGGAGGCTTGGGGTCGCTGTTGCCGCCCGTAGTCCACAGTTGCTTCGAGATCGCCGTATACTCGTCGTCGGACGATCCTTCGTAATCACCATCCTCTTTGGCCTTCTTTTTCGCCCTTGCTTTAGTTGCCGCGGTGCTCTTGCCTTTGCGCTTCTTCGCTGGCGATGCCTCTTCCACTTCGTCGAGTTGATCCGATGCGTAATCCAAATCCTACCAGTTGGAATAGCCCGGATGAGCGACAAGTCGAGAGTAATATTGTGAAGCAGTCATACGGGAGCTGCTTGGCGTCGTCCGCGACGGCTCGTCGAGGCCACCGCAACGACAGTCTCATCCCCCTCTTGGTGTGGATTATCAACGTTGCTACCTTGTTCCACGCTCTGGACTGCATATTGCGCTTGCGCTTGATCCCTAGTTGTCACACGGCGCGCAATCGTGGCCGGGTTGATACCGGACTCCTAAGGTGTTGTTGAGGTTATTGTGAATGACGAAGCGTCATCGTGGTCAACGCACTCTAAGGAATTCTGTCAGGGCAGATGTTGGACCCCGTACATTGTTGCCTCTTCGACTCATTGTTTCGCTATTGGAATTCCTGAGTTCGACTGTACGAGCGAGAGACAGGGCTTCGAGTTGTTGTGGGGACGCGGCGCGCCTGGTAAATTAGCGTGTGACTGCTGTTGAACGCGATATGTCACAACGGGAGTCACACTTCCGCTTTGTCTGCAAGGCGATGACCACAGCCTGGACGAACTCGAATATCTGTTGATCCTCTGCAACGGTCGAAATTCTGATTATGTTCAGAACTCCTTTGTATCTCGAGCTTTGCGCATACTCAAACAGGAGATCCTAAAAGTCACTTAAAGGAATAGTTCGGAACCCACTTTCCGAATCTGCAGCCGTGAGCCTTGTACAAACTTTGCCTCAGTCACGCCGACGTCGTGCGCTATGGTATGAAATGGCCAGTTGAAAACAAGTAGCCTCTTCCCTGTGCGTCGCGCCGAGCTGGTTTCTAAACCAGAGTCCTGGCAAGATTCAAGTATTGATTTCTTACCCGCGCTGCGCTATCCCTGGTATGTGCTACTGATGAATCTGTTATGGAGGCCTAAAGGGGATACAGTCCCGTAGAGTGCGACGGTAGATACTACACTTGTGGCGTAATTTGGAGTACCAAAGGGGTATCCTCAGGCATTCCGTTTCTAGGTGTGGTCGATCCGGTCCTATGTATATGGCCTACACTTGAAGCTCTCTGCAAAAAAGATATCATATCTGTTCCTTGGTCGGGCTTGTCAAGCTGACCCTACTTCTGGAAATCTATTGTGTATGTGGTATTCTGCTCTGCCTTGATATTTAACCACCGGAACGCATTTAATGTTGAGTCCAATGATCTATCTGTCTAATGTAAAAGGTATTCGAGCTCGCCTGGTCTGCTCGATTGTGCTTCGTGGTGCCTCTCGAGCAGCGACCCAAGACTGGGAATGGGAAAAGTTCCGTCAAAGCGTCTTGATTTCCTCGGGTTCTGTTCCAGTCTGCTCTGTGGCCTTGGCATCCGTTGATGTCGGCTGGCTGCCCCTAGCTTACAGCGGTTTACAAAAACCTTGGGATTATGCAAAAAAATTTGAGTCGCGACGGTGGTCAAAATCAATACCAGTTCTAGCTGTCTCCGAGTCCAATAAAGCTCGCCATCAAGCTTCCTGCACCAGCAGTGAGAGACACTCACTCACCAAAGAATAATCCTCCCGCTGGTATGCGACAGGCCAATACTCTACTTTCAGACCCACCCTGAACACCGGGAGGATTTGCGAGTGACGACATTAAGCAAAAGCAAGAGCCTGTTCTTGTACGTGTCCTTATGATACATGGTTATCATTGACTAATAGATGCTGGTTGAATTAGCTCAAGTTGGCCGCCCTAAGTAAGCTGGTTGCGCTCGATCTCGCCCATTAAGTTCTCAACCTAGTACCTCAATTAGCAACCAGCATTGTAGGTCTAAAGTTGTCGTTTGATCATACTGGCACATGCCAGATCGTTCGTCCGGCGCACGCCCGACAGGAGGAGATGGTAGCCGATTTACGTTCCCGTAGTCTTCAAAGATCTTTCGCCACTGATAACAGCTACTTCTTGAGGCCCCGATTGCTTCACAGATATCTTCAAGATCTCAGCCGTGGTCCCAGAGGTGAAGTGCACTCCTTAATGTCATTACTGATATGTTAATAGACCACAGTAAATGTACAATAGTCTATCAGCACTATACTGTCACCGCTCGTACACTATGCACGCCATCTTCCTTTTTTGTCTGACCCATCACTGTGACTCGAATTTCTTGCATAATTGTGTTCATGGCAACAAAGAAAGTGCTTTCTACCTTGGACATAGTGGGCTCTGAGATTGCCCTTGTGCGAATCCCGTATCCGCATCCGTGTGCCGCTCGCCATCGCCAGGGGTGTCTGGGGTAGTAAAAGCTACCAATATGGCTGATCGTCACTCACAAACTGGTAAAGCATATCGGCTAACTTTCTGCTCTTTGTTGGTTCATTTGATAGGTGCAGAATGATATACATTTTTTGCCCTTCTTGTGGGCAGCCCATTAGAGGGATGTGAAATGGACTGTGATCGAAAAGGGGCATTAACGAGATCGCGTCCTTGACCCCCTGCGTAGGCCTGGCGCTGTATTGTGGTATTCCATGATTTCTTCGACTTCTTCAGCTCCTGGCCTAGACCAGAACTGGCAGTAGTGTACCATCCGCACATAAGTGCTGTCCCTGCCAGGACTCTCGCTGTGACAACGGCGATCGTGGAGCATTCGGGCTTTTAACAAGGGTTAGGATGGACCCAATCCAAGAGCGTGTAGAAATTTCCCTGAACACGCATGTTCCGCAGGAACCGGACTTGATGGGGGCGGCAGGCTCCGGCACTAAAATTTCAAGTCCTCGTGAAGTGTGAGGGCGACCACGTGTATGGAAATTATGAATCATTACAGTTGGTCTCGGCGCGTTAGGCCCCATATTTAGCCAGGCCGGCCACCGCATCAAGCCCAGGGAGAGGCCTAGAAATTTGTCAGACAACCACGCCCTTGGGTAACTGCTCATCATTAAATCGGACCAGGAAGTAGACGATGACACCATACAAGGCGTTTTGTTCTCTAAAGACGGTGAGTGCGAGTGACAGCTTTTCGCCAGAATTTTGGCATGAGTATACCAATCATCTCTGTGAATTGCTCTCCATCCCAGTAGACTTCACTAACTCACCTCCGGATCCCCCTTGATCTCAATCGCACACCATGCACATATGCCAGAAGCAGACCTGAAAGAAAAGTCAGAATGACAGGGCTTAGACGGAGGCAGGCAACGCCGGCGCTAAGTGTGACACTCCGCGAATGATCGGGAAGCGGACACACCTTGTACGCATTGCATGGAACGGCCCGTGTTTGTCCCCCACGGCAATGAGGTTCGGGAAAGTTTGGGTCCCCACTTTCCAAGTATGTGTCGACTCGTGGCCCACTCACCTCATGTGCCGTAGGAAGTACCCGAGATGAGCCACACGAGGCGTAGCTTGCTGTGTCACTTAACCGATGCTGTCGAATGGTTCCAGCACTCACGAAAAGCAGAACGCGAATCCCACAAACATGATGATGATTTACAGAGCTGCTAACTCTGTCAAAAATTAACCAGATGAATTTTCGCCATGACAAGAGTCGCTTGTGTCGTGTAAACCATTCAGCTCCACAACAGACTCGTACTACCAGCACCGGTCCACATGTAACGTCGGACGGGTGCGCGAAGACATAGTAACCGACACTGGGGACAGAAACCACGCACGGATGACAGCTAGTGTCAGGGAGTACCGATGTCGGACTTACGTGCCTGCCCATCCGTGGATGACGGGGGGAATCGTATGTGGTTCGTAACGTCGCCTTTCGAGTTGTGGGTGGAAAACTGAATGTGCCTGCGGCTGTGCTGGAACAGGATGATCAAAGCCTTGCATCAGCGAGTTTCCCGCTCCCGTGCACATCACACATACGTGTTGTTGGCGATGCGATTGCACGGGGATGGGGAGCAGACGTGCCTGGGGTGATCATAAATGTCCAGCAGGATGGGCAGAGGGGATTTAAAGAGCTGATCGAAGCGTCTTCTGGAACTCCTCCCAGCGCTTTTTCGAAGAACGGAATTCAAACGGCGCTGTGGTGAGTTTTCCTGTGATGGCCTTGATTGGGATTAATGTCTGGTGGGTTGTGGGGTGTGTTTGCAGCCATAAGTAGGCATTTTTATGGTGTCTGGCTTAAAAGCACTCTCGCCCGCCTTTCTCTCTCAAACTAGCAAGATATGCCAGGCCTCCAACGGTACACCGGTCCTCCCAAGCTGGTCATAGCATTCGATATCGGTACAACATTTAGCGGCATCTCGTATTGTATCCTTGAACAAGGACTGGTTCCTGAGATTCATGGAATCACGAGGCAAGTCCTTCATTTCTTCTTGTTGATCCACCTTGACTAGCCTTAGATTCCCTGGCCAAGGACTGGTCCGCGGTGACGCCAAAGTACCATCTATCTTGTACTACGACAACAGTGGTACTCTCAGGGCAGCCGGCGCCGAGGCGCTCTCTGAACGTGTCATTGAGGAGGCGCTGACTGAAGAATGGACGAGGGCTGAATGGTGAGCTGTTAACCATGTTGGGTTTCTCGTAGACTTCACGCTTGGTCATGAAATCTAGGTGGAAGCTTCACCTTCGCCCGAAACATTTAGCCTCCTCTATTAATACGGAAAATGATTTACCCCCACTCCCACCTGGGAAATCTGCTGTTGAGGTTCTCACAGATTTCGTCAAGTATCTCTTCCAATGTGCCAAGACCTATATTCTGGAACATCACCCCACATTCGCTTGGTCAACCGTCGAAGGTTCCATCGAGTATATTTTCACCCATCCCAATGGCTGGGAAGGCCCACAACAGCAGCAATACCGTCGTGCGATTGTGCGTGCCGGTCTTATCCCTGCTACACCCGAAGGACAATCTCGCGTCCATATGCTAACGGAGGGCGAAGCGAGCCTCCATTTTTGTGTCTCGAATCTCTTCGGCGCAGAGTCAGCTAATCAAACTTCGCCTCAAGGAGTCGTGATTATCGATGCTGGTGGCGGGACCATCGATCTGAGCATGTTTTCAATGACGTCCAACCCGGTCTCTTGCGAGGAGATCGCTCCGGCCGAGTGTATGCAGCTAATGGCGAGCATAGATGTCCCACTTATTCCACTCTACCACTTTTTAGGTCGACTACAAGGTTCGGTCTTTGTTACTCGCCGAGCTCAGGCTCTGTTACAACGTTAGTTTCCTGTTCCTTCTACTTTCTTTTCCAGTGACAAACTTGAAGGACTCTAAAAAAAGGAAAACTTGAGGGTTGGGAACGTTCCCGTCCTGAGGACATAGCTGAATTTACACGCGAATTCGACAAGTCGACGAAACTCGTCATCAAGAGTGATCAAGAACCAGCTTACGTCAATGTCGGCCACCCTCGTCTCAAAAATGCGAAATATAATATCGCAAATGGGAAGCTGAGGTTATCGGGGTAGGATGTTGTTCGATCAATGCCATCGCCACCGATCGTCTGATGTTGCATCCTCCAGTGAAGAAGCCACCGGCCTGTTCAATGACTCCATTGACGCCATCATCGGTGCATTCGAACTGCAATACAAATCCGCTATGACGCCAATTAACGTATGTTAATCTTTTTTTTGATAATTCGTCATGTTGATCCACGTTTCCAGACAGCATTTGTTGTTGGGGGCCTCTCAACGAACGACTGGCTCTGGACACGACTCCAGTCGTACTTCAAGGCCAGGAACGTCGATATATGTCGTGCGGACAACCACATGTATGTGCTCGTCTGGCACACTCCAAACTTTCCTGATGTACTTTCAGCAACAAGGCGGTTGCTCATGGAGCGGTGTTATCTCACATTGATCGTGAAAATCACTTGGTTGCCTCGCGAGCTGCACGCGCCACATATGGTGTGATTTGCGCGCTACTCGTCAAGCCAAACGACGAGGATCACATTCGCAGGAAGGACCGATGGGAAATAGAACCGACGGGAGACCGCTACATTCCAGGGTACTTTGATGCTAAGCTTCACAAAGTGGGCCTCTTTCGTCAAATGGCTTTGCGAGATCTTAATATGGCACTGACTCATTGAAAGGGTACTCGTGTTCGTGAGGAAATGGAATTTCAGGAAGCGTTTTCGCGTACAGAGAAACGTCCAAAAGACTTTGGCATGCAGACTGTACGCCTTGTTTGCTATCGAGGCGACATGGCCAACCCTAGATGGGTGGACCAAGATGCATGTGAGTCTCTTCTGCTCTTCGTCTCGTTTTCGTTCTGACCTGGAGCATTTCAGCGTCTTTCTCCCAGTTTTGTATCATCCGTGCGGATCTAAGCGCGGCAGTTGATGATCTAGTCAAAAAGAAGACGGTTTCTGGCCAGGTCTACTACCAACTAGATTATGACGTGATTCTCTTGTTTGGACTCACGGAAATTCAGGCCCAGCTAAGCTGGAACGGGAAGGTAGGTCATGAGTCCAATTCTCTCGCAGTTTGTTGATCAAACACTGTTTCCAGCATGGATTACGACGGTGAGTTTTACATGAATCTATCGCTAATCGTCTAACTTGCCCCTCAGAATCCCAGCCACGGTCTCATACGACGCATGAACAGTGTTCATTCGCTCGTGATCCAAGCTCCTATTATGTGTTTGGGTACCTCATTGATTTCGGACTGCTGGTTCAGTATACCTTCCTTTCGATCTACTAGTTACAGTGTCGCAAGACGCAGCGGTACTCGTGGATCTTCCATCTATTGCGTGGTATTGTAGTTGTTTCCAATGTATTTACCAGCTAGCTTTCCTCTGTAACTAATGACGTGCTCTGTCATCGGCAACAACGTTGATAAGAACATCTTGCCGAGCGCCCGAGACTGCTGTGTGAGGTTTTGGATCCAACACCACAGGCTTTGTGCCTCGCCTTGCAACCATTTCCCGCTGGCGTCCACCAATGCGACCGCCCCCAGCCATGAGCGTCACATTGTTAAGCAGGATCATATCCACCAGATACATATTTCTCTTATCCGCATTCGCGTTCATCCTATGGTCGTTGGCAATCCCCATGATTCCCAAATCTACCACCCTCTCCGCCCTCCTCCAAGTGGATCTGGCTCAGACGACGACTAGAACCGTGACAACCCAGCGTCTCACTAACGCGACGAACAGTGAAAACACGAGCTCGGGCGACCCGTCCATTCCGAATAGCCTGCACATCATCCCGAATCTCGGTATCGGGGTAGGCCGCACGCACATCTACGTTATGTCGCTTGGAGATCGACACGACAGACGCGACCAGATGGCATTTCTGCAGACGATTCGATGCCAACATTTACGAACGATATCCCAGAATGGATGCTACTTTCTCCAGCAAAGATCGCTTGTTGGCACTCGCACATTTTAGCTATTCGCCAGTTCGTCGAAACACAAGACTCGCATGAGCATGGCAGTCGCGGAGGCGATGTGGCCGTAATCCTCGAGGACGACATTGACGTGGAAAAAAACATTTCCGCCCTGTCTCAGGTCTGGACATTTCTGCCTGCAGGATGGGATATCGTTTTTTTGGGTACGTACGACGATATTATTAAACCTTTTTTTATCCGATCCAAGTGAGCCATTGCGTTCTGAACTATGCCGCGGCCTTGTCAAGGTCACTGCTGGTCCAACGAATCCCACTACCCGTCGCTCACGGAATTCACGGACACAAACCTTCATCCATCATACTATCCGAAATGTTCGCACGCATATGCACTCTCGCCCTCCGGGGCTCGGCGGGTCCTGCAATATCTACGTTACCCATCTTTTTCATATTCTCGAGCACTCGACCAGGCGTATGCGTGGCTCATCCGGAGTAGCCGTCTGAGGGGCTACTCGATTGTTCCGAGCGTCGTCGTGCAAAGGAGGAGCGGAAATAGCGATATATTGCCCGGTTCTGGGAGTGAATGGAGGGATGGAGTGTTCGAGGCATCGGCCTGAATGATGCATTGTGTGCTTTGCCCTCGGACGTGGTTATTTGTGCTGTCTTCCTAGCCGTTAATATAGCCTTCTGGTGATCGCTTGCCCATCCGTCTGCCGAGTTGCCCCGACTGAACGACGTCGTGATAATATTCTCCCTAGTCGTTCAAACAGGTAGATCAACTGTTCAACAAATCAGCATCATTTATACTCGCATCGGTCGTACGACAGGCCCGCACATCGTCATCCCAAATCACAGTAGCTATGAAATGCGAAGGTAACGGGTCTGAAGACTTTTTTTTAAAAAGAGATGACAGCCAAGAAGACCCTCAGATAAATGATCGTCAAAATCCATAGTGCTGTGGGCTCGGACGGCTGAATGAAGGAGTTGGCAAGAACAGCACTTACATGCGACACAGCGAATGTAACTGATCCTCAACCCACCGGAGAACCATCGGGATATTCACCCAGACATCCATACATATCGATCCGCCAAGAGAGTGGCGAAAGTGATTGCGTCTCATTGAGCACCGTGCCTAGTGAGTCTCTGACAGAGTCATGAATACCGACCATGTGCGATCCAAGGCTCCAAATCAGTCGAGAGTGGACAAGAGTCACCGAGGGTGATGATAAATTGGGCGTAACCGGAGTCCCCATCCGTCCGAGGTGAACACGAGGACGCTGATCATCTGACAACAATAGACTCAATTCACTCACCAGAACACAACCCAATGATATTTCGTCCTCGAGTCATCCGATCATCGCATCGTACTCTGAGAACTCTACCCTGATTAACGGGTCCGCAATGTTAGGACAAATAGATGGTGAAGTTGCGGACGAGGAGTCCGGAAGGAAGGAGGCATTAAATTGTGGCAAGAGGATACCTCCCCCCTGCTTTTCCTTGGGCTTCCTCTGTCCTGGGTCTTCCACAAGCGTCAAGGAGCCCTGACATTATGTGTAAATGTGTCATAGAATCATATCCATATCCATAACCCCATATCAGGGTTAGGGTTCCAATTTGTCTCCACACTGCGTCCTTCCCAAGGGGCATTCTCACGATCTGATCTAGTGAGAATGTCGCCAACGACACCCTACGTCCAGCCCGGGGAGCCCCTCAATGACTTTCTACGTTCCTTTTGGCAAAGGCAAGTCGATTCTGCAGAACAAGAAACGCCAGACTATAGGCATCCGCCACTCCCTCTGGCGAGGATCAAAAAAGTCATGAAGAGCGATCCAGACGTGAAGGTATGCTTATGAACGCTACCCGACATTGGTGCGCTGTCGGACGTCGTACCGCGTGGAATATGTAGATGATTGCCGCGGATGCACCCATCCTCTTCTGCAAAGCTTGCGAAAGTGTGTACATTTTTTTCGTTTGCATTTTAGAACAGAGGGTCCATCTCGAGCACTACCACGCGTCTTGTTCAACCGCCCCCTCCCTTCCCATTGTTACCACCCTTCTGACGAACTATACGCAGTTTTTATATCCGAAATCACAGCGCGTGCATTCATCATTGCGGATTCCAATAAACGGCGGACGTTGTCTCGCGCAGACATTGCAAAAGCACTCGCCAAGTCGGACCAGTTCGATTTTCTGATCGACATAGTACCGAGGGAGGAAGGGCTGACGGGCCTCGGTGGTACAGCAGGTGGCGCTGGTGCTATTGCGGGAGGAAACAACTTGGTTGCTGGGGTAAGCCGTCTCCGCAGCCAGCCGTCCTGATTGCACAACCACACATACCAAAAACACACACACCAGCCTAGTCAACCCGCCATGCATCAGGAATCAGACCGTCCTTCTGGCGGAGGGCAGGGTAGCGTGTCGTCTTCGTCGACCGCTGTACTAGACGAGGTAAGTCATGTCCTGCTTTGGTATCACCATATCGTGTCCGTCTAAAATGACTAACTTGCCCACTCTTGTGGGTTTTGGTTGTCTCCGTCCAGTTTTATTGACGGACGGACATTGCGCTCACTTGGAACTGTTTCACGCCCGGCATTGTATTACCACTACTGCTCCTTGGTGGACGTCCAAGATTGCTGCCGGTCGATGATATTTCGTTCTGTCCAAAATTTCTCAGTCGTCCAGTCTCTTTGGGGACGCCTCGATGTTGGGACGCTGGGAGTCTACGATCTATGTTTGCGTTCCTTGTTTTACGCGGAGAGAACGGACGTGCACGGCTCTCCCTTGCGCAGCGAGTTGAGCAATTGGCATGGATAACATTGATAATTGCATGAAGATAGAAAATTCCGTTGCTGTGCTAGGCCCATTGCTAGGTTTTTGTTTTTGAATTGCCCTTATAATACCTTGCAGACTATACCGCTTTCGGCTATACATTGGTCAAGCTTCAAGTGCCTCACTGCGCGCATATCATGCTCTCCGTGTGTGCCGTTTTCTGCGAGTTAAGAACACCCCTATTTTTATTCGTGCTCGTTGAGATGCCAGTGCCTAGGAGGGCGGCATGGATGAACGGATGATGCATGACACCCAGTGAAAACTGAGTATGACCCGGTAGCCGGTGACAAAGGGTGAGCACGCCGTTCCATGAGCTAGTATGTGTCATGGTCACCTCAAATGTGCTCATGTCATATTCCATTAATTGAGCTACCATTCGGTCAGCATCGACAGTGGAAGGTACCTTGCGTAGTGCCTCTCGCAACCACTCTCGCACCTCTGACAGCCCCACGTCGAGCTATGGTTTGTACTTAAATGCAACTGACGCCGCCCCGGCAAATTTAGTTAAGCGGCAATATGTTGACACCTCTGCAACAAGGTTTACATCTTACACCTCGCTCTTCACACAGCCTGCACCTCGACCTGTCCCAGCTGTGAGCAAAGGCGCAAAGCGGGTGGAGAAGGGGGTATGGAGAAGTGGTAATGGTTGAACCGACTCGTTCTCTCGTCTTTCCACCGCGCTCTCTCAAGTAGCACCTCACTGGCTTCCGTAGCCCCTGAGTCGTCCTTTTCCCCAACCGGCCCACCTCTCACCCAATCACGGCCCAGCTCGGACGCACGACTTATCCATGTGACGAGCGCGGTTGTATTGATGCTCAGTACAGTGCGCTGTGCCCGACGGTGCAGGGACAGCTTCGGGCCGAAAGAACACAAAAAAATCCATGTTTCGACATCCATAGTGAAGTATCATACATCCATTTTTCACATCCTGTGACTACAAAAGTCTTTCACTGACCCAGAACCCTCCTGCTTTCTCCCCCCTGAACCCGTACTAATATCCCCATGGCAAGGGTAGAGTCGTTGGCGTGTCCGTGCGAAGGGTGCTCGTGATAAGAGACTCAAAGGTAGCCGCAGAGGCGACGCGCGGCGTAAGGGCCACACCATTATCGAGGTTCCACAGCTACAGCACCAAGACGAGGCGATGAACGAATACATCAGAACGGTGAAGATGTAGTGATGAAAACAAAAGAGTGAGACGACTTGCCTTGCCGACAAACCCAAGAAGGGACGAGTGGCTGTAGATCGCACTGTTCGGCCCAAGGTGCGCGAGCCCGCCTTGCGCGACCCAAGGGGAAATAAGGAGGGCGGGTACGCTACCCATTTATCATTTTTCATCAAAGGTCTGGCCAAGGACGGAGAGCAGAGAGAGCATGACGCTGACGTACCGGACACCAAGTCTGTTAAACGAAAAAGTATAGGGCTTCCCATCGTGCGCTGTTTCCGTGTAGGTCAGGCCATCACCTGGAGGGACGCCAGTGGGTGGAGACACGTGGTCTGCATATCCCTGTACCAAAGTGCGGCATGAGTCCTTGCAACGAGGAAGCACACAAGAAAGGTCGCGACGCACACCGTGCTCATCAAAGATGATTAAAAAGAGGATATTATCCCATTGAGGGGAGCTACGAAGTGTTTCGTAAATGCTCTTCGTCCACGCCTCGCCCATATTGATTGGACTGGGAGGATGCATCGAGTCATATGAGCAGCACTGGACACAAAAGGTACATGTCCGTTCAGCGATGAATAAAACACAACAGGACTGTCACCCCACCTCGGGATTGATATAACTGAACTGAGGCAAAGTCCCTGCCGTTGCGTCCGAAAAGAAATCCGCGATGGGCACAACGTTTGTTGTCGACCTCCCGGAGGAAAGTGTCCAACTGTAGAAATCGGCATCCGGGTTAAAACTGGAGTTGTAGTAGTTCTTCCAGGTGATACCGTTCTCGTCGAGTTGTTGGAAGACGGAACGCTGGGTAAGGCCATAGTTGTCGAACGAGTTGTCGTTACTTCCGTGTCCGGCGGATGTTCCAGAGGTTATGTAGGCACTGCATTACACCATCAGTTGTTAGCCCACATCAGTTGAGGCACGTCGGACTGGAGGAAATGAGACATACCGATTAGGATTTGTGGGACCAGGAACGTCAGCGAACCAGTAATCGAACAGAACAAAGTTCTGAGCCAGCGTGTCATAGACAGGTATCTGAGCTTCGGGAAGGTATTCGAGGGCTTCCTCCGCGCGGGATAAGGTATATGTGCTGTGGGCAACTTCCTGTTCTAGAACAAAGCCAAGCATAGTTTCTTCCGCCAGGATGGACTGGGGAGTACCGGACTCGTTTGGATGGTAAGTAGAGAAGAGTTGGTAGTTGATACCGGTGACGGAGTGATTCGGGTCATCAGGGGTGACGTTGGCGCCAGTATTCTGGGCACACACCGGCGAACCGGACTGGGTTGAAGAGGTATTCACCTGTGGTATACGTCAATACGTGGTACATGGTCCGCGGGCACAACATACTGGGTTACAGTATTGGGATCCCAGATTGCGAAGGTTGTCGATGTCGGTCCGGTATGAGAGATCGCCAAAGAACGAATCAAACGAGCTAACGAGATGGGGCGGGAGAGTCAGTGTGCGGTCGTCAAACTCATGTCCTCGGAGGTTTCGTTCACCGATTCTCTTGGACAAGCACTACCACGTTCTGGATGTTGTTTTGCCAGGTGGCAGAAGAAGTGGGAGCCGAGACCGCACCGACTGCGAAAGTGAGGGCAGTAACGAAATAGAGCATACTGAGGGGGTCCGGGACAAGCCTGCAGCGGACTCATCATGAGTTGGTCTCCGATGTCGCATTTTATGGGAATCGAGGTTCTGTTCTTTGCTTCTGATGGGAACCTGACAGATTGCGAGGTGCTCCCAGGCTGTCCAATGACAGGCTCTCTTGGTCCCTTTGAGTAACCCACTATGGCTTATTATCAGGGGCGTTCCATACGACGGATGTCTCGAGACCTGATCATCTGGCCAGGAGCTGTTCAAAACATGTGGGAGGCCATGGGTGTAAGTGGTAACAACCACTCATGTGCTTCGTCGTCCCTTTGGCACCTCGGGGTGGGATTCCCACTGGTTGGGGGCTTTCGCTGCTCTTTGGAATTGGCCTTTCGACTGAAACGTGTGATCTTCCATCCTTTGCTGACATGGGCCAACAAACTTTGATCACGGCGTATTCAGCCTCTTCACCGCCGTATATTCAAGTCGACTTGCTATGTCGCTGCCCGCTCCCTCGTGTAATGATAAATGGTGTTCTTTTGCCTTCCCAGTGACGACGTGCCACATGCAACACTGCAAAGACCCCGCAGGTCCTTGCAGCTATATTTGTCATTCATACCAGCTGATGGGAACCCTATGACGGTGTTAACGCAAGGAACTCGCTCTCGGAATCATCATTGAAAGGAGTATGGTTCCAAGGCTTGAAAGCATCACGATCAGGAGATCGGGCAAATATGAACAGATGATTTGAGATCTGCAAACTAGTACATAAGCCTCGGCCTCACGTACAGACCAATACTAACCTGGGGGGGGGGGGGTCCTCCCACTTTCGCGGTCCGCACATGCAACAACGGGTGAGCGTGAGGCTCCCCGTCTGCCAACAATACCTGGTGGGGACTTCATGTGTGCAGGTACCGACAGCGGCGCACTTTGTGACACGAAGCATGTGGACAGCAACGAACGTGCGCGGTGGATAACAACTGCTTGATGGTCAGGCTTGTCAGCTGCACCACGGCACACGCGTAATGAGTCCAATGACTGGCGAGACTAGATCCGAACACTCACATTGCACCGTCTCAGCATAGCGGTAGAAGCGCCTGCAGCCACGTACCTGCCATGGAAAAGCCTAAGAGCCTGCCCCGTTAGTTCAGAGGTTGCCCGCAATGGTATAATGTCTACCCTTCTGCACAGTAAGCGTCCTCATACCACCTTCCCCGACTCCCACTATTGTGGGAGAGGGTTCTGTCTGCAGCACAAGCGAATGTGAAAAAGTTATGTAATGATGTAATTATTAACCTTAGGCTTCGCGCTATACTCTTACTTATTGTAACGAGCGTCTCGTAGGCACCCCATTCACATAGGAAGGTAATCTTGGGTGATAAATCTGGATCCAAGCTGGTGCGGGTGGGAAAGGGCAATGCCCACGGGAAGTGGTGAGGGTCGCAATGACTCACAACACTCAGACGTCCGATCCCGCAGCGGTCGAAATTCAATATTCACGAACGAGTAATGGGAAAGCGACCAAAACGGCTGACTATGCCGCCGCAAGAACAATCTCGACCACCCCTCCTATCTACCGTATACAATAACCTACCGTACATATACTTCACATATCATTTTGCAATATCACACAATTGATATACATTTTTCTGACCCTCGCTCACTCGAGTGCCCGCCCTACACCTATTGAACTTTCACTGATTCAGATCCTCCTCTTTTTCCTCCTGACTTATACTAATATCCCCATGGTTGGGGTAGGGTCTGCAGCGTGTCTCCGCGAGGGGTGTCCGCGATAAGACCCTCAAAGGTGGCCGCAGAGGCGACGCGCGGCGTAAGTGGAACACCGTTATCGAGTTTCCACAGCTACAGCACCAAGACGTGGTGATGAACGAATACATCAGAACGGGGAATAAAAACAAAAGAGTGGGGCGACTCGCCTTGCTGACAAACCCAAGAAGGGACGAGTGGCTGTAGATCTCACCGTTCGGCCCAGAGTGCGCGAGCGCGCCTTGTTCGACCCAAGGGGAGATGAGAAGGGTAGGAACGCTATCCAGTTATTTATGTATTAGAAAAAACGTAGCCGAGGGCGGAGAGCAGGGAGAGCATGACGCCGACGTACCGGACACCAAGTCTATCAAAGGAAAAGGTGTAGTTCTTGCCATCCTGCGCAAGTTCTGTGTAGGTCAGATTATCGCCTGGAGGGACGCCGACGGGGGGAGGTACGTGGTCCGCGTATCCCTGCATCAAAGCGCCCATGGCATATGAGTCCCTGTGGCGAGGATGCAGACAAAAAAAGGTCGCGACGCACGCCGTGTTCGTCGAAGGTGAGTACAAAGAGCATGTTATCCCACTGAGGGGAGCTGCGAAGTGCCTCGTAAATGCTCTTCGTCCACGCCTCGCCCATATTGATGGGACTGGGAGGATGCATCGAGTCATATGAGCAGCACTGGATAGAGAGAGAGCATGGTCGTTCAGCAATGGACAAAGCACCGACAAGTCAAGGGTGGATGTCATTTCACCTCGGGATTGATATAGGTGAACTGGGGCAACGTCCCTGCTTTCGCGTCCGAAAAGAAATCCGCGATGGGTACGACATTGGTCTTCGACCTCCCGGAGGAAAGTGTCCAGTTGTAGAACTCGGCATCCGGGTTGAAACTAGAGTTGTAGTAGTTCTTCCAAGTGATACCGTTCTCGTCGAGTTGTTGAAAGACGGAACGCTGGGGAAGACCATAAACGTCGAACGCGTTGTCGTTCTTTCCATGTCCATGGGATGTTCCAGAGGTTATGTAGGCACTGCATGATGCCATCAGCTATTAGCCCATATCGGCTGAGGCATGTCGAGCTTGGAGAAAATAGACATACCGATTAGGATTCGTAGGGCCAGGAACGTCACAGAACCAGTGGTCGATCAGGAGGTAATTCTGAGCCAGCGTGTTATAGACGGGTATCTGATCCTGAGGAAGGTATGCGATAGCTTCGGACGCGCGGGTTATGTTATACGTGTCGTGGGTGACCTCCTGTTCTATAAGAAAGCCAAGCATGCCCTCCTGCGTTCTGACGAAGTCGGGAGGACCGATCTCGTTTGGATGGTAAGTGAAGAAGAGTTGGTAGTTGATACCGGTGATGGAGTGATTCGGGTCATCGGGAGTGACGTTGGGGCCAGTAGGCGAGGCGCACACCGTTGTGAGCTGGGTCGAGTTGAGGTGCCCCTGTGGCTGCGTTAATACTCTGTGCATGGTGGGCGAGCACAACATACTGGGTTACAGTATTCTGCTCCCAGATTGCGAAGATTGTTGATATCGCTCCGGTATGAGAGGTCGCCAAAGAAGGAGTCAAACGAGCTAGCGAGATAGGGTGGTGAGTTAGCGTGTGGTTGTTAGAACCATGTCCTCAAAGGTCTCTCTCACCGATTCTCTTGGACGAGCACCACCACATTCTTGATATGTTCCCGCCAGTTCGCAGAAGAGCCGGGAGCCGAGGCCGCACTGACTACGAAAGCGAGGGCAGTAACGAAATAGAGCATCTTGGGAGAGTCTGAGACAAACTTACGCCAGAACTATAGGTGGTCTAATGCCGTCGCGTTTTATGGGGACCGAGGCACCTTGCTTACGAGGCGCACCGCCGCGCACGTTCCTCGGGCTGTCCGATGCCTTGGTAACCCCGCTGTGGCCTGTGCTTCCGTATCGACTTTACCCTAACTTCTATTCAGAACAATCAGGGTAAGTTGACA
Organism: Pulveroboletus ravenelii; assembly: GCA_038090235.1. Taxonomy (NCBI): domain Eukaryota; kingdom Fungi; phylum Basidiomycota; class Agaricomycetes; order Boletales; family Boletaceae; genus Pulveroboletus; species Pulveroboletus ravenelii. Next base: position 2,816 of record JBBPMH010000316.1, on the reverse strand, counting down.
TGCTCATTGCCACTGGGCTTTTGGATATCTTGCTACATGTTTCCAGTTGCAAAGACCCCACAAGCACTCGTAGCTATCAAAGTTGTCATTATCACTCATACTAACTGACGGGAACGCTGTGACACCTCTAACGCAAGAACTCGCCCTCGGCGTCATCAATGGAGTATGACACCAGGGCGTAACACATGAACAGATGACTTGGTTTCAAGTGTGGCGGCCGGTATGTATAGTACATCAGCTTTGGTCTCAGGCACAGGCTGCCATACGGGCCAAGACTAGTCTAGGTAACGGACTTCCTGCCTGTCTGTCGGTAGTACCTGCCGGGGTTTCATGTGCGTAGGCACTGTCAGCGGCGCACTTGGTGACACGAAGCACGTGGGCGAGAATGAACGTGTGGGGTAGCAGTTGTCCCAGGGTGGTCAGGTGCGTGGGAACTAATGAGACTAAATCAGACAGCGACCCGTGGGAGCAAGAGCCTAAGAGCTTAAATGAGATAGGACAGTTGCCCCAACAATTATCATTCGTGATCTGAGTAAAACTCTCCCAGACATGTGTGGTTTATTTCATGTAAGTGTTCATGTATCGACGGCTCAACTCGCTGAACAAGTCCCATATTGTCTCCCTTGTTGACAACCACATTAGGCACCCACTCGCGAGCAAGGGGAAGAAGAGCAGCCAGTGATCTCGGGTAGTCACGATGACAAAACGCTGGGCCCTAATCTAGTAGGCATTTGTCATCCTGTCGTCAAAAGTTTGATGTTGACCATGGTCATTAGGAAGAACATTGAAAAACTGGCTCATCCAAGCCTGCGGGACACAATGAAGACAGCGAAGATGATCTACTTGAGGTATTAGTTTTTCTGGTCCCCAGTTGCGGAAAGTGCTCATGATTGCGTAGGCTGAGGTGCCACTGAGCACCCCGGGCGAAGATTTCAACTTTGATGAAGTAGGCGCTCACTTTGCCTTTTTCCTGTGCTTCTGTGCTGATATTTTTCTAGTCACTGTTGCCGGCGTCATCTACTGATCACCAGGAGGACAGGACACCCTCTCTGTATGCCATCCCGTGCTTTGTCGCAGTCGTCAGCTGTCCCACCGGTGACCTTTCTAGATAAACATCGAGGGAAAACGATTGGTACTGGCGAGTCCTCTCGGGGCCGTTCCATACTCAGCGGGTTACTGCAAAGGAAGAGTAAGAGTCACACGAACTCGGTCAACGTTCCAGAAAGCCGCACGAGCCTGGCTGTCGTCGCTATCCTCCTTCCCCAGCACAGATGGATGTCGCGAGCGGGGGTCTTTCGAGGATGGCCGCAGCTCAACGCAGGCCGGTGAGTTGCCCTTCTTTGACGAACGATCATATATGGTGAGCTTTAAGTAACTGATCCCCCAAGCTTGCATGCAGGGATTCGTCAGACATTCTACATCCTAAACCGCCTCCCACGACTGGTTGAACCCAGCGATCCCGACAACGATGCTCCTCATACCGGACAGGACTCAAGAGAGCCAGCCGAGGCAGACCCGGTGCGTCTTCCCGTTGATTAAGACAAACTAAATCATAACATTTTATTTCCCGTTAGCCACAGCCAGCGAACAATCTACCTCTGCTCTTGGCCAGGAGGATCCACGTCACGGTACGCGTTGCTTTGCTTCAGATGTGGCTTGTTGGACTGATGGTTGATCAGCATGAGGGAACGGGCTATTCTCCCTTGCGATTGTGGTTAGATTCCCCACATGGTTTGCGTGCTTTATGATGAGACGCCCTGATCCGAATGATTCAATACAATGATGCTGTAGCCTTTAGCCCCTTTCTATGTACAGTACCTACCTGCCCCTTGTAATACCCACTCTACTCAGCCACATCATCCATCCAATCTGACACGCCATCTAGGTAGTCTAAGTTATCTGTCAACCCAGGCGCCGCGGACACCGACGCCGGTGAGACTTTCGACTGATCCAGGTCATCCTTTCCTTCCTCCTCTCTCACATATCCCCATGGTTCGGGTAGGACCAGCGGCGTGTCCGCACGAAAATTGTCCGTGATCAAGTCCTCAAAGGTGGCCGCAGAAGCGACCCGTGGTGTAAGCGGTACACCGCCATCGAGATTCCACAGCTACAACACCAAGACAACACGATAAACAAATCTGGTAAAAAAAAAAAAAAAAGTAGGGGTACTCACCTTGCTGATAAACGCAGGAAGTGACGAGTGACTGTAGATCAAACCATTCGTTCCAAGGTGCGCAAGCGAGCCTTTCTCGACCCAAGGCGAGATGACGAGGGTGGGTATGCTATGCAGTTATATATATTAAAGGTGCACCCGAGGGAGAGTAGGGAACGCATGACGTACCGGACACCAAGTCTGTCAAAGGAAAAGGTATAGTTCTTTCCATCCTGCGCAAGTTCTGTGTAGGTTAGATCATCGCCTGGAGGGACACCAATGGGGGGAGGCACGTGGTCTGCATATCCCTGTACCAAAGTGCGCATGGAAGATGAGTCCCGGCATCAAGGAAGTAAGCAAAAAAGGTTGCGACGCACGCCGTGCTCGTCAAAGGTGATCAAAAAGAGGGTGTTATCCCACTGAGGGGAGCTACGAAGTACTTCGTAAATGCTCTTCGTCCATGCTTCGCCCATATTGATGGGACTGGGAGGATGCATCGAGTCATATGAGCAGCACTAGATGCAGAGATACATGCTTGTTCAGTAATGAATACGAGCGCCAACAGGACGATGTTCATCCCACCTCGGGATTGATCCAGGTGAACTGGGGTAACGTCCCTGCCTTCGCATCCGAAAAGAACTCTGCAATAGGCATAACATTGGTC
>JBBPMH010000315.1:0-34831 GCA_038090235.1 Pulveroboletus ravenelii | reverse complement strand
CTTCAGGGTCAGAGTTAGGGCTATTGATGACCCTGCAAGGGTCAGAGCTGATATATTTTGGTTCTCTTGCAAATGTCAAGTCTTTCCAAAATGGCCCAATATTGGGACACTTATTTGAGCCACTGTAAGCATAAGAGAAAAGTGAGTACAAGTCCAGTGCCAATAGGTCCATACTTACTGATACTGGTCAGCATTCTATTGTTCACTTGAAGGATCTAAGTGCTTAGCCTTATCAAGAACTAAGTAGAAAGGCAGTGATGCCCACTACATTACTTAGTAAAAGATACTAAATAGTGAAAACAAGGACAACTCACCTCAGCCACTGCCTAAGATGTAGCAAGAACAACTGAGGGGAGTTCCCAGAATGAAATGAGGGCATATATAAGATGGGCAGAGATGCAAGCGCTAATTCCGACCAACTCCAAAAAGGAAGTCCAGAATTCGTAAGTGAATGACAAGAGGGGGCGTGGCTCCAGGACAATGGAAGCAGTTGGCACCGAAGATAAAGTTAGGAATGGAGGAGTGAAGTAGTAAGTACCTCGAGTGCCATTTGGGCTCCAACTCTGGGCACTCCATTTTGCCAACTCCACCTGGGATACCAGACTCTGGTGCATGGAAACTGACCACGACTGATCACACCTAGTCAGAGTTCAATAGGAGCACTTGGAGTACTTTGGAGTTGTAGTCCTTGATAATTAAGTCTACCAAGACAGACTAGTAGTTGTGCTGTGGGTGACAGGAACCTTGACATAATCTTTGTGGGAGTGTGAGTTTGATATACATAATCATAATGCCTGTACTTACCACCCATGGAAGCATCAAGAACATGATATGAACTCACTCTGGAACATCAGATGAGCATGTGCCCTCTGTAGGCTAAGGCATGATATGTAGATGTGAATTGCATTGTCAGTAAACTACTGACTCATGGGGCTTGTTCGGATGAGATGTGCACCTGGATTTAGATAGCAATGCATGCCATCACAACTTGATTAAGGGGAACAAACCATGATGGCCCAGAAATTGATGTGCATCATGATCCTTGCCTTGCAAATACTCTCTCGCAATGCATGGTCTAAAGCAATTGAATTCATGGCAACTCCACCCACAGAGACCCCACAAACAATAATGTCACACATCACATACAATAATAGCCATTACTTGCTGAGAATGTGATGGACTCCACAAGAAAGAGTGTCCAGCATGGCTGATTCCACTTCTGGGGCACCCCAATCGAGATCTCAATCCTGCCATACACTGTCATCACCCTTCACTGGATTCAACCCAAGACAGCACAGGAGAAGCCTAGTCATTCTGGACAAATGGATTCGGGTATCATCAGGATATCTGAAATGTGCACTACACCAATCTAGCCTACTCCAAGGATGACACATTTAGGATGCTCCATAGAAACTTGCTTGACTTACCCAGTAAGCATGTTAATGAGCAATGTGTCCTCATCAGCTAAAGGCGAGTATATTTTCCTACTATGTGCTGCTTTGAGCTTGAGATCACCTGCCAATGCTAAATAACTATCAATGTGATCCTGTTTTCAGGACTCCATAATCCCAACCCTGAAGGCAGTTGCAATCCCAGACATATCTGTAGAAATATTGATAGTAACTTGACGGATTGGGTGCCACTAATCAATCAATCAAGTCAATGAAGGAATAAATGGAGTATACATGTCCATTACAAGATTACTTGCCACATTCTTATCACAGGAGATAGTTCCGTCACAGCACTGGATACAAGTGAGCATACGCAATGTCAAGTTGACAGATTGACTCACGTTGACTATATTTGTGACCCTCTGCACTGAGGTCCCCCTGCTACGATTCAATACAGTGATGATATAAGCGATGAGATGATCCTGTTTTGACAGAGATGAGTTGTTCTGTCTCATTGATGAAAGTGTTCAGCAAAGCTCTGCAAGGTCTTGATCATCAATTCGCCACCTCAAATGACTAAACTCCTTGCTCTTCAACAACTGCATAAGTTCAGTCATGTTGATCTGGCAAGATGAACACCAATAAGGCACATGAGGAAAAAACTCAGTGGCGAGAGGGTGAGAAGGTATTGGAAAAAGAAATGTTTCTGGAATGTTGGAGTTGGATATTCCAGAGCCAGGCCTTGATAAAATTGGGAGACCAAATGCACATAGCAATATGTCACAGTAGCATCACCTTGTTGTAATATCTGCATTTGAGATGTGGCAGTACATTTACTGCTTATGTAAGCAGTGCTACATCGCAGCTAGAATACTGTAGTTTTACCTTAGTGATTAGACACTAAGCTTCCTACAGAGCACAGCTACTATTTCAAAACACCTAGTATCCAATAATCAGATATATGTGAATGTGATTCGCATGGAACAGGAATGAACCAAGTGAGTGGTGCCAGAAGCAACAACCAAGAACATGTTTCATTGTCAAAGAATATCAGTTTACATAGAACAAGAGGGGTACTTCCATTGATAATATCAGTGGAGGGAGGCTCGCAGCTGATATACCATCCTGGACGACCCAATCACCCTCAATGACTGAGTCAGAGCTCTCATTCAGCCTGTAATCAACCTCCAAAAGAACACCTGTATTTGTGAGTTCAATCTAAGAGAGACATGAGATAGGAGCCTAGCTGTTTCCTATGGACTGGCTCATGAACCAATGCCAATCGAAACAACAAAGCTAGCCCACATGACATGGCTTTAGTTGCAGCGTCCTGGAGAGAGCCTCTTCAAGTTTGGCCAGGTTGAGCCTTGCCAGAATGACTTGCAGGCAGGATTTCTAAATCTGACGTGAGCTAGAGAACAATCATCAGAAAAATAGCATACATAGTGCAGGAAGGCATCATAGCCAGGGATATCAATATGCTTATAGTTTGCAAGGATAATCAGCAGCTTTGGCCTGACAAGGTCCTGGGTGGAAGACATAGAGGTTATGTTGTTCATTCGTTTTGCGAAGCTTGAGATTCTATAAAGGACAGATGCTGAACCTGTTCTATTTCCAATGGAGTGGTCGCCAGATCAATTGATCAGGAAGCACTAGGAAGCTCAAGTCTGATGGTCAAGGAACTTCCAAGAAGCAACTATTATTGTAATGCTACCATCCAGAATTCTGTTAGGCACGCGAGGTCGCATTCGTGTCCGCAGGCACATTTCAAACATAGAGGCACTCAACTAAACAACCAAGTAGCAGTCTCTTCCTTTAAATTCAAGGTCTACACACACACTTGATCTATATTCTGCACTTTGCAGAGCGAAAAGACATGATCAAGTACGTTCCGGAAGAGAAATGTGTATGAGGAACCTCAATGGGGCCTTGCGCCGGCGGACAAGGTACCCAGCTTTGTCTTCTGAACGGGATCCAACTGGTCCATTCGCGCCATCCAGCTGAGAAGCCGGGAACTAAGTACCTCCCCTTCTGGAGTGGCCCTCAGGTCTGCCAGTAGCGGAAAGAGGAAAAAGTCTGCCCAAGTCAATTTCACACCAAAGACAAACCCCTCCGGTGACATGCTGTCTTCGATCCTCTTGAGGAATCCGCGGAGCTGGTCGACACCAGCCGCGATATTGCTACGGATCTCGGCATCTGAGAGTTTGCCTTCGTCAGTAGCTGCGATGCGGGGTTTGACAACAGCCTTTTCCACTGCAGGAAAGCCTAACAACAAAAGGGCCACACCAGAACCGATAGAAAACACATCATGAGCGAACTAAAAATACGGGCACCCTGAGTCATCAGAATCGTCAACCCACCATATCCACCTGCAAAACTAACAAACTCCCACATCTGCTCGTTGATGAGCGCGTGTCCATCGCCATCGGCGATGTGAAGTGTAGGTTCCGGGGCAATACGATCGATGTAGCGTACGATGGCCTGCGATTCCCTCAGTTTGAGATCGACTCCCTTGCCGTCGACTTCGTGGATGACGAGTGTGGGCAAGTATCCGAACGGATGGTTCTCGTAGGCGGTTTCGGAGTGTGGTGCAACACAGACCTGGTTGAACGTGATGCCTTTGTAGGTGAGTCCCAGCGTGATGGAACGAGTGAATGTGCTATATGGAGTGCCGATGATGGTGAAGGGGGGGGACACCATGGTCAATGATGGGTCGGATTAGAGATCAGAATCCTGACTGCGTTTGTGTCGGCACGCCATCTCATGTCCGCCGATAGTCCCCATTGGGAGAGCCATTCAGAGTAGATACTAATAAAGATAAATATAGATCACCCTCTGGGTGACTCCGTCGCGACGGTAGGGTTTAAGGAGCTTGCACTGGCTGCGGCAACAGACAACACAGACATGAGTGAAGAGATCATGAGGCCCATGCTGTTGCCTGCGGACATGGCAAGTTGTGAAGTCGAATGTACATACTATTGCATGGAGGCCGTCCCGCAGTGTCTGCTCTACCAGTATTTGCCTTCATCCTTTCCTTATTCGGACTCCATTGCTACATTCACGCGACGCATGCTACACATGTAGAGGTAGGGCTTACTCCCTCATCGTGTTCGCCCGATGTACTATGATTCATGAATGGTCCAAATGGGGTTGTAGCTCCATCCTCGAAAAGCGTTGGAATTCTAATAGTGAATAAAAGGTTGCCAGTTCCGATTCTCTGTCTTGCCTCTGCCTGACCTTTCCGGGCCGGTGGCGGAACCAGGACCACATATCCTCATAGATAATGCAGTCGCTGGGGGACGCACGGCATAAGTTTCTCGGCGCAACCCCCAAGTTGCGTATGGTAGAATCGCCAAGCGATAGGGTTACGCACCGTCTTTGATCCGGATGCTGCTAAGTTAGTGCTCTCCGCATACCACGGGTAGTGTGGTGCTGACCGTTCATTCCAGCTCTCTTCGAGGCCCAGCCTCATGACGATGTGCCATTCATGTACATACGAAACCGGATAAGTGCGGGTAGCTGCTAAGCTTTGTAAGGAGCCCTCATCTCGGTGTTCCAGAATCAAGTATTCCCTGTTCATTAGTCCAGGGATTGAGTGCATACCTCTTTATTCTCACCACCCCTTCTTTTTGAGATGAACATATACTCGAAATAGGTTTTTTCAGCCCGCGCCCACGCCCGCGAGAGAGAGATATTTTCGTATCTTCCCTGTGAGTAAAAGTTGGTGATCATTCTGTTCCATCCGTTGTGCTTGGATACTCAAGAGAGAAGAATAGAAAAACCCTGGCATTCAGATTCATACCCCCAGTTCGAGGGACCATGAAACAATGTCCTCACTTTCCCATGTATGTTTTTCCCTTTCTCCATCAGCCCACTGACACTGCTGCTGCCACCACTCTACTTGGATGCCAACCAACATGTTACCAAAAATCTGGAGACATGTTCCATGCGACAACCAAGGCATAGTGCAAAGGCCAGCAGATACTACCTTAGAGGCCAGTCTGCTGAGAGACATGATAGTTGTGTGTGAGATGAGAATGCCTGGCCTGAATACGCAGGTGACCATGTGCCCATTCAACTCAGACACTACTGACAACAATGCCACCCCTTGAAGAAGGGGAAGAGTAAGAAACACAATATCAGTGTCAAATAGGGGGGAAAGGGAAGGAGAAGGGGAGTTGAACACATCTAGTCCAGTCCAAGAACGGACAGTTCATCGTACATACCTTCAAATTTTGAGTCTGCTTCAATCGAAAATAATAAGCCACTTCTGGCATTCCCAGCGCAATTCACCTACTTGATGCTACAGTAGCAGAACTAAAGGAGACGGATCGCATGGTCAGCTTGTTGGTCTTGCGTGGCTTGTTGGGACTAGGCAAGTTTGTCGCGTTGGGCGCGAACATGTACAATACATGTTCAAACTTTTGAGGAGACGAGAAATCATTGGCTTTACCACCCACACACCCATGTCTGTGTATCAACCATGGATCAGCAGCAAGAAAAAAGGAAAGGAAAGGTCCGAAAGGAAAAAAAGGAACAAATATATAAGCGAAGATATGCTTACCAGATACATGCCCTACAATCCGCAAGCGCCGAGACGAGCTCAGTGTCTCCTTCATGGTCCCAAACGGAGAGGTCCTCCTAGGTAATGACTGTCAGTTTCTGAACGATGACCTCCCCTCGATCAATGGCGGACATCTTCTGACGATGGTCACTTTTGCTATTTGGTCGTCTACTAATGCATCGGACTGGACATGTTTGCCTATCAAACCGGTTGCGCCTGTGATGAGAATGTGCATGAGAAACGTTACTCGTGATCTGGACCGGGCTGGGCATTGGAAGAGGAGAGGTGGAAGGCAGATGAACGGCGAGTCATTCAACACCTTCGGCCGTTGGATGAGCTCGCACTACGGAATGCAAGATGTGACGCGGGATACACAACCTATCATCTCCTCATTGTGCCGGTGGGAAGTGGTGCTGGACGTTGGCGCCGACTCATCGGTGCCGGTGAATCGTCCTCTTCTACTTGAGCGCACAGTTCCACCTTTCTTGCGAGGGGGTGTTCATTGTCACTTTTTGTGTGATGGGGTCTCGTGCAGGTTTTCCAACTAGCAAATGGGTGGTGTGGCAGTGCAGGCTGGGCACTACCCAAAGTATTACAGACCGATGCAAACGATCATCGCACGACGCGAGGAAATGCCATATATTCTACACACGAAAAGGTCATAGGTCGAGCGTAAAGTTCAGCTATTTGGCCAAGTACTAGGAGCTGAAAACACTGTTATATGGAAATCATCAGACAAAGGCGGTACTATTGACGCAGTTCAGGGCCTAAACCAAGATCCTGCAGATGCACCCGATGGCTGTCAGTCACGACATCACCGAGTACCGAAAATACATCCGACATACCTGCTCGATGAGCTTTCGAGCGATGGGATGGAACAGCGTCCTAGCACTGTTGTATGCAGCAAGCGTCTTCTTGCTATCAACCTTGTTCGCTGCCCTGAACAGAGGCCTGCAGAATTTCATCCGCCCTTGGATGATCCCTGTATCTTTGCCGGTGACCCAGTCAAGGACTGGCTGCGCGAATTGCTTGGCAGTGGGAGAAGTAGGGTCTTTAAGCATGACAAGGTAAAATGACATGCGAATCTCGGAGTTGCTTGTCAAGGAAAATCCATAGAGCACGTCAAGTAAGAGAAGGTGATCAAAGGGAAGAGCTGGATAAGTCTCCAGGTGTTCCAAAAATACGGCTGGTTGCTCCATAATCAGCACTAATAGAAATAGTAAGCCATTGCAAAATATGTAAGTTACCTCGTTGCTTGCTGTCGAGTCCATCAATGTCAGAAGACCTAAATCCTAACTTGGCTGGGTCATCGATGTCGCGAGAAGCGTCCCAGCGGTCCGCCAAGTCATTCGCAGCATTGACAAGCGTCAGGTCATACTCTGGCTTGACCGGTAACGTGATTCCTTCGCCATAAAACCATGCCTGCGTGAAGGATGTACCTACGCACCTCATCAATAATATCCGAGACACTTACATCCCAATCTATGCTATCAAGCGCCGCGACCTTATCCTCCCGGTCACTAAAGAATGAGTACAAATGTTCCTTCCAATGTGTAGTTGTGATGCTGTGGCCTATATAGGTCTTCACATACTCCTTGATATAAGGAAGGAAGACATCAATGCCCCCCAATGTTCGTTCTGCGACAGCCACGTCTACACCTGCAGTAAGTTGATATACTCGTTCGACGCACCAAGAAGGAGGATAAGGTTTGCGCCCTTGTCATAGGGAACGCGACTATAAGCCGCATCTGGATCTTCGCCGGTGTCGAATCCGATGACGAGTCTTTGATATTTCGAAGTGGATTGGAATAGCTTCAGTGCATCCACAAGGCTCTTGTAGCCAATGACATATGATAGACCACGATGTGCGGGGGAGTGTATGAGTTCTTGCAAGAGTCGTTCAATGTAGGTTGTCCAGCCTTCGTTCAACCAGAAGTGTGAGGCATGGGCGTGACTGAAGGCGACTCAATCACTCGCGAAGCTCAGGAAAATACAGGAACTCACGTAACCCCGTTCCCGAACCATGAGTGTGTGAGTTCATGGATGACCACGTCCGTCAATGACCTGTCACCCGTGATGAGTGCTGAAAATCGATTTAAGAAAGGCACTCTATTGACAAGGATTGACTTACTAGGCGTAATGAAGGATATGCAGGGATTTTCCTATACTTCCTACATGAGACGCTGCAATTCGCACATCTAGCATAAAGATGTCCCACCATGCCACCATATGGGAAGGAATGTGGAAGTATGAGTAAATCATAGACCCCAAATTTGTATGGACCCGCAAGGCCCTCAGCGGCAGCCAGGTATCTGAAATCCACGCAAATGAGTGCTGAGGTACCAAACCATCCAGAATTATGGAATTCACCGGGGGGTGTCGTCACAGAATTCATTGTAAGCGTCCTGCAATAGTTCTGGCTCTGTCCATACTCCGGTCCGCCATGTCCTCCCATCTGGCACTACAAAAGGACGGTAATGTAGGTTGCCCGCAGCAATTGCAAGAAGATAAGAGGGAATAGGTTCGTCCTAGAAATCGCAACATCGGCGCATCTACCTTTAGTTTACGAATCGGAAACCACAAACCTGCTTGTATTCATAGGTGACTACGTCCTTTCCGATAACCATACCCCCGTGTGGTGGGCCGTCCGAAGGTGGTGATACGCGTTGGGCAGAAAGGAGCACCGGGAGAACAGAAGTCACTCTTGCATTATAAGTCTATAGCGGAGGTGAAACCGAGCATGAATTTAATCAAAGCATATACTTTCCAGCTTCACGGACGGTGTATCTTGAAGCGCGATGATAAGTGACGATTAGAAGGGAGTCTGATCCGAGTTACCTTGCAGGGGAGCCAAACTCCGCGCATAGATCGGTTGGCACTGGCTGAATAGATATGGGAACCTCTTCCCTTCTGTCAGCCTATAAGTCAAGCCATGATGGATACAACACTGAGCGACTGCCCGATGAATTCAAAATTTGACATACTCTTTTTCAAGCCACATCAATGCGGGACATTTTTCAGTTGTCTTGTACGTGATTTTTACAGATGCTGTTTCCTTTGCATGCGTGAGTGGAAGGGGAACATGGAGAGCTGATCCCATGACTGGATGCTCGGGATCGTGTCGTGTCTGAGTTTATCATGCATGGATCGACAAGAAATGTTGAGATCAATCAGCGTGGTAAGACAAGAACGTACCTCGACAGCATTTCCATTCACCTCCACAGATTCGATGGCCAGTGTGTGCGTGTCAAAGCTATCAAGCCCAGTGGTCAAGCCCATCATCGAGATGACTGCGAGACCGGCATACATCACTTCGGTAACATCCTCTGTTGCAACCAACTGATGCATTGCCGACCCATAGATGTACCTCTTCTCGAAATCGATGGTCCAATCGAAGGTCACGTTCGTCGTGGTGATCTTGGTGTAGTTGGATTGCGATGTAGGATCTTGGACGGGAACTTTGGCAGCCATTGGGATGCGATTTCAACGTGTTTTTCGTCTTTCCCTAGTGATATCATGTGGTCTGTCCCCACCGAGCCTAATCGGATGTCATTTCACACCGGGGTCAGTAATGCCGGATCGATGCTGGTATTCCTTAGGAAAGGACGTTATTGAAGTATGGGAGTCGAGTGTGATGATCGAGCTCAAGCAGGTGGGGGTTCAGCAGTGATGGATTTAAGCCGAATGCTCCTACAGTACAGTCTGGTTAATGATATATTATTCTGATGGATTACTGCTGTAGACAAAATGTAGGCACGATTACATAATTTCGGAAGCGTTCGCTTGTTTCTCGCTCGAGATGGCGGCGCAGAGGCTCTTCTTCATTACTCTCGGCTGATCTTCTCTCTGATGCGGAGTCCCGTCATCTCGCTTCGTTCCCGTATAACTGCAAGAATGGCTGAAATAGAACAACCAGTGTAACTTTACCATCTGATTACTATGCCGAACCACTCGAGAGTTGTGATTGGAAGACAACCAACAAAAGGACACAGATTTTTCAAAATGGTGGTGGGTTCTTCATCTAACCCACTCTCGTCGCGCTAGTCCTTTCCGTCAGTAACCTCTCTCATCCTAACTTCGCTTATTCTTTGAAGCCCGTCTCACTGAATTTTTCTCTTGTTCAACATCCTTGGCTTCAGTACTTGCGAATGCTATAATCAAACGGTGCTTTGACAACATTCTGTTCCTAGCATATTGTGCGCCATTCTGGCCTATCAGGCCTGATTTCGACTCGCTGAGACAGATTCTTGATATGGCTACCTTGACCCATTTGTATTTGGACACGCTCCCGGGACCATTGTAAGTGATTCTCTTCTGCTGGCCATCCTCCAACACGTCCTTGCAGACTATCCTTAGATACTCGACACAAATCCCAGGGGTGGTCCACTTAACAGGAGGCACGTCCCAATCTTGATATGCAGTATTGTCCGCGTATTTCCGCCGAGGAGCGGATTTTGTATCGTGTAGAACCGACAGCGCCTGCGTGGTGTACAGACCAGCATCTATACATAATCCCACCGATACCCGACGTTGAACAGAATCGAAGTGCGGAAACTTCTTAGCCCCATCTATTTCTGGCACCTCAATTGCTCAGATGAGTTCTGGAACCAAAATACTTACAATTGGGATTATTTACGAGAACCTACTGCGGTCACAATGGATTTGTGTGGCATGGCGACTTTTTGGTACCAGGTACTGAATGCGGTAAGGGGGGGGGCAACAACTTGAATCTTGTTCATGCTAGGAATCCAATATCTCACGCGGTGGGTTGTCGTAACTGGTCGTTTCATGGATTGACTCAACCCTGCAACAGAACCATGTGCACCATTCATAAGTACAATAGAAAGATAGTAGGACAAGTGTTTTTCTCTTTCGTTCACGATAGCATTTGGAAGAAACCGCCGCGCGGGGGCTGCCAGTATCATTGGAGAATGAGCGACGCCATCGGGTCCGGCTGGTAATTCGATCTGCCATCAGCCGTTATGTAACTGTTCAACGTACGTTGCTCCACGGCACCTTGCATCTTCCTTTTCCCAACTTGACATAACTTCAAACTAGCGCGCATACTTGCATCCCGTTCTGTTCCGTTCTATAACACATGATCATGGTCACATATTGAGAGCCGAACAGCGCTGAACGGCTGCTGCTGAGTAGAGCAGGACTCTTCAACCACCCCAGCTCAACCTGGCTTATCTTATGTGGACATACAGAGTACGAACTCCTACAGCTTGTTACGAAAGATTGTCCAAGTATCGCATGGACTTTTAGCCGAGCGAGCCCGCTCCACGTGCGAGCTACCTTATGAGGAGAGTAGTGTTTCCAGCTTGAATTGGACATGCTCAAGATCATCCAGTAAGTATGCTGGATGAAGTCATCACAGACTTGCGTGGCTGGATAATCCGTAAGGCACAGACAAGCCTTGTATCGTCCCAAAAAAAAAAAGTGAGACTCTACAACCAAATATCCGAATCATGACATTGTCCAATTAAGCTTCTTTGGTGATGGTGATACTCGGGTGGAGTTATCCACCCATGATTCCGTTGCATTAGTACGTGATCAATGGAGCTTGCCGTATTTACGATCCACCTGGCCGTCTATAAATTCTAGGGTTGCTCCACCCTGAACATCAGCTTTTTGTGATCCTCCAAGCTTTTTCGATACCAGTCGCTCTCTGCGTCCCGCTCGTCATGCGCGTCCTCTCGTTTATCCCCACACTCCTTCTTGCAACCACCAGCTTTGTTGCTGCCATTCCTACCTTTGCTCCCAGAACCACGGACGTCTCATGCACTTCGCCTTCTGACAGCAACAATGCTGGTGTCGCCAAGCCCATCATCGACGTCCTCGTCAATGCCACAGCGGAAGTCAAGGTCCTCAGTGGGCAGCTCTGTGCGTCCATCCTTTTTGTGGTCCAGTGCCGTTCTAACAACCACAATCGACCAATAGCTTCCTGCCAGACGGATTCTGGTTCCCTCGACGTCAGCGTGGTCGCCGACATTGTCACTAAGGTCACTTCAGTTGTTTCGTACACTGTGGTGCAACTGGAAGCCGAGGTCGGTGTCGACTTGTCTGGCATTAATGTTACGATCCTCTGCACGGCCATCTATGGCCTGTTTATCGTGAGTGCTTTCCATGGATATATTGACTAAAGGATGTTCAATTTTTTTTCTCCCTTTTCCATCAGGAAATACTTGTTGTTTTGAATACCCTGGTCGCAATCCTTATTTCGCTCACTGGTACGACCATTGACACGCTGAAAGATGTTGTTTGCAAGTTGCTGTATGAATACTCCTTTATTGCCGTGCTTGTTTGCTGAGATGTTTCCTTAGTGATACTGTCACGAACCTCCTCGGCGTCAAGATCTTCGCCTCCGCCAGTCTCCAAATCATATTGGGCGCTGTCATTTCGGTTATTTGCGGCGTGGTCAAATTGTTGTTGAGCATAGTCGTTCATCTCGAGGCTGTCGTCAATATCAGCAAATGAGCGGTGGTTTTTGTATTTCAAAAATATTCTTAGCGCATTGCGAAGTTTTAAATGGGATGTTGTCTTTCCAATAGATTAGATTTGGATTCATCTTCGGAATAATGTGGGCAACAGGAGAAATACATGTGTCCAGTGCGAAATTATTCGAATGAATTGGTTTAGCTCCAACTGTCAGTCATGCTGAGTGTGGGTTGTAAAGCAAGACATCTGAAAGCTCGCTCGGTCATTCTGGAAGCTACGACAGGAATAAACACGGGACAAAGTTACAGCTTTGGTTTAATCATGTGTTTGACGCTGTCAGGGTCAAGCAGAGATTGCGGGTAAGGCAACTCCAACGTTCTCAGATGCTCATATCCCCCATCGACGGGCAGTATCTGGCCTGTAATGTATGACGCCGCATCACTGAAAAGAAAGACCGCAGCATTTGCAACGTCGTCCAAGTGGCCGGTGCGACCGAGCGGGTAAAGCCTGGCTTCGCTGCTTGTTTGATTGGAAAGCCGGGACGTGCCTTCTGTCTGTCCGATCGGCCCCGGAGCGATGACGTTGGAACGCACTCCTCGGGGACCTTCTTCCACCGCTAGGACCGCTGAAAGAGCGTCTATTCCCGCTTTGGCGGCCGAAACGTGGACCTGGTAAGGTGTCCCTAGTAGGGGATAAACTACGGCGCAGAGAATGGAAAACTCGCGGAGTACCATTGCGATGCAGCATTGCGCTAACGTGAATATACGAGCCGTGCGATTCACGGATATGAGGTAATGTAGCTTTGACGGTGTTAAACGTTCCCATCTGTAATACTAAATTGGCAATAGGACGGAGAATAAGCAGCAGACATACGGTATCGATTTCCATGACAGTTCTGAACGCATTCTCCGACATTCCATCAATAGAGGCGAGGAAATTACCCGCTGCTCCTGCCTCAACTTTAAATTGACGAATTTGACTGCAGAACTCGAGGCCACCTACCGCAGATGACGAAATCTATCCGCCCAAATTTCTCAATCGTTTTAGCGACTGCGTTTTTGAGTTGTTGAGGTTGTCTCACGTCAGCTTGCATGGGCATGCATGCCGAGCCTGTGGCCCGCGAGAGCTCACTCGCGCTCTTCGTGAGCCTCTCGAGGCTGGTTGGGTGGTCAGTCGGGTTGTCCCGAACTCAGAAGGAGTAACAGGGGCTCACGTTCGCCCTACGATGACCGCATTTGCTCCGTGCCTCATCTTTACTGTCGGTAAGCTCAAGATTTGTTTAGAGACATGGCATGGACTCGGACATACAATGGCCTCTGTCATCGACTTGCATATCCCGGACCCACCCCCTGTGCAGAATAGGACCTTTCCTTTGAAAATATTTGGCTTGAATACATCGGTTGAACTCGCCAAGGGAGCAACGACAGGCCTGAACGACATCAGTAGTAGTGACAAAGACAGTATATACAGCCAGAGGTGCACAGCCGTGTCACTTATAGCTCGGCAGCCCAAAAAAGCTGCTGGTGTTGATTTTGAGCCCACGTGACCATAAATGCGCATCGCAGACTCCCTCGTTTCGTCTTCGTCAGTAATTAGAGGCCTTCAAGGAGCCCGAAACATACCATGACACTTCTTTCGCTGTTCATGGCGAGCACGGGCATTTTTTGCTTCGTTCCCATCTCGCAGAGGCTCGTCGAGAGCGGAATCATCTCTGAATCTGGCAACAGCTGGCGGTTCCGGAGGCTGCCTTCTGTCCTCTCACCCACGCTCCGCGCTCGGAAAGAAGAAAAACCTCATTTTTTGCTTTCCGCCGAAGAGGCAGAAGTCACCTGGCCAGAGCCTGAAGTAAGTGCTCTTCTTGTCGTGACGGGGACCAGGATTCAAGCGAAACCACCAGGAACGTCATCAGTTGCAATCTCCTGTCCAGATATACGCTGTAGATGATATGTTCACTACCGACCAACCACTTCCGATGCCGTGTTCAAGCGAATCAAATACCGACGCAGCATTGCCGCGCGCGTGTTTTACTACGGACTCCCTATTGCAGTCAACACCTATCAACACATTATACGGGCGTGAATCCGCGAGCTTCACTAGTGTAGGTGTCCTATAGGACTCGTTTGCCGCTGACGCTTCCCAGACCAGGCTACACAGGATAGTACCCTCTGCGATAGCTGCGACACGCTGTTACGGCGAGAAATCCCTCCCGATCACATTCCGAGCGTCATACGCGCCTTGGCGCTGTTCGAAGCCCACGATCAATTTTCTAGCGTCGTTTTCAACGAGTGTGAGGTCATCGCTCTGACCAACGCTTTTTCGATGTTACGACTCTAGCGCGCGACCTCGGACCGCCGGCCTCGTCGACTGGGATGTGTATTTTCTCGGCCCGCCGCTCCTTAAACCGTCGATTTGTCGTCCTGAGCCTCGATATGCTGCACCCATCTATCTCTCCGAGTAGACAGATATCCTTGGATGACGTGCTTTTGTTCTGCTTCACCTCGTCCATGACTACTCCTCAATGACTATGACGCTAGTTGATCATGAAATTTATTTTGTATTCTTTCCTGATCTGTATCTTTTTCCTGTCGCTGAGTGTCTCGTGTACCTAGTTTTTGTATCAATGTAGTGGAGTGAAGAAGTAATATTTTGCTGAGGACTGAGTTTACTATTCAGACCAACTTCCGTAGTTCTCCCGTCCCCGATAAGTACTTCCCTTCGCCATGATGGCTGCACATTCTGTGCAAGGGGTTCCGAAGACGAGAATTTTGACCAGGAGGCATTCTCAAAAAGCAACGCAGGCTTTCCGGGGGGTTACCGTCCATGAAGATGTTCCGGTTCTAACTCTCTGCAGGACGTCGACTCAGGGGGGTGAGGGCCTCAGTACCCCAGACGGCAGAGCAATCGCCAGTGGCCCTCGCGTGTCACACATTCTTGTGGGGCCCAAGGTATAGGTCATGACTTGCTTGATTTTCCAGTCTAGGTCCAGCGCGGCCGCCCGACATCGCTGCAACAAGTATGACGTTGAACCTGACAACATCACGTTGAGTAGATCAGATATGATATATGACCTCAGACTTGTACAGGATTCTTTTTCCAAGAGACACTGCGCCCAAGGTCGGTCGAAGGCCCATCTGTAAACTGACTGGCAACTTAAATTCGAATCATTCCAGACGTCTTTCGCTTACTAAACTAGACTTTCGATTGTGGGTCACCCCACTCCGGAAAGGGCTAGTGAAGAATAATGCTACATTCACAGAAAGACCATGGTCATCCAATTTACAGCATTCGAATGTCCTGGAAACGAACTCCATGGTGTTGGGTGGTCGACAAAGGCGAAGTCGTCGTACGTGGAATGGTGGATCACGGAGCGGAGTCGGCTTAGGTATAATTGCGATCCTCGGTCGCTGTCAAGGAGGTTGGCGATCAGCACAGAGGGGCTGATTTTTTGTTTTGTCTTTTTGAAAATGCTGCGGGAGAGGCGACGACACGACTTGGACACATCGCATACGAGCGGTGCCGATATGACAGGTTACATTGACTCTGCAGCCGATATGTACAGTACTGGGCGAAAGAGGTAAGACAAGTATATTTCACTTCAGATAACGCTGACCATTGTTTCCCCGAATGAAGGCATCGCCGTACCTATTCGTGAATGTGCCGTTGACGTGCTCCTCAGTTTGCTCCAGAGCAATGTTCATGTATCCGTCGAGGCACGAGAGAATGCCTGCAAACAAGTCAGCTCCGGAGTGACAGCTGCTCAAGCATAAAAAACAGACCGCGGTAATCCACACCTGACGTTAGACGAACGATGACACGCTTCCCAACAACGGCTTTCAAGAAGTCAGTGGGGGATCCTGAGATGGCTGCTGGCGGTGGGGGTGGGGAAGGAACGTCGTGATCTGGGGGTGGCGGTGGTGTACTGTCGTCCATCCTCGTCTATCTTCAACGACGAAAACCGACGCCGAGTTGCCAAACTTTCGTTGAAATCCTGATGATCTACAAGAGAGATAGCTCGATGGCTTTGGTTGTGTTTGCTTCGCTCCTATGTATGGCATCGGTTGCGATGCTATTCCGTGCGCAGTGACAGCGTGCTGAAACTCCATGAACTTGAAGCTCCCTATGCTAATATACGCAACACACACTATCATCGCACATGCCGACGGTTAAACTCGTAGTTATTGGCGCTTCAGGCGTTGGTAAAACTAGTCTTCGCACTCAGGTATGTGCCCAGACCATTCACCGAAATTTCAAGTCATGAGGGTTCTGCGAAAGTATGTTTCCGGTCATTTTTCCACAGGTTACAGGGCCACCATTGGCGCCGATTTCATCGCAAAAACATTGCCGCATCCAACTAAACCAGATGACGTGGTCACTCTTCAGATTTGGGTCCGTATTCTTTTGTCCACTTCTCCAAGTTGAGTCCGAAGAATAACGTCAAATGCAGGACACTGCTGGGCAGGAGCGGTTCTCTAGTTTATCCACGACCTTCTTCCGCGGTGCTGATGCCGCCCTACTCATGTTCGACGTGAACCAGCCCGAGACGCTTATCGGACTTAAGAGATGGTGGAAAGAATTTCGTGAACGGGCACCCCTCTACGACGAGGACCTGGAGGACTATTGTTGTGTCGTTGTTGGAAACAAGACAGATCTTGTCACTTCGACACTCCTTGGTTCGACGTCCATCGTCTCCGAGGCCCAAGCGACTCGTTTTCTTGATGAACTTGTGCCCCCATCGTCCCCCCGTCCGTCCTCGCCAATCGAAGAAGTACCTATCACTATCGAGCAGGCCGCCCCGGAAGAGCCGACTTCTCCTCATGATGGCTCTGATATGGATGTCTCCTCGTTTTTACAGTCGCGATCACAATCCATCGACATCAACCAATATGTCCACAGGGGTCATTTAAAGCGTTTCTCCTGGGGCAGCGTCAGCATCAATAACGGCACATTAACGTCCACTCACACTGGCGCTACATCCTTTTACACACCATCCTCATCTTTACTCGATGTATATACATCCGCTCGGTCGTCCCCGTTTCCACCTTCCGTATCCTCCCGATTGTCATCCCCCGTCAGGACACAAAGACGTGCATCTTCGATGTCAAGCACATCCTCTTCTGCGCCTACGATCACCCCAAGTTTATTCGCACGCAGTAATGACCAAATAACTGCGACTACACCAGCACCATCCGTCTTCTCCCCCACTCTGGACCCGACAGTTCATCATCCCCAGCCTCCAGAGAAGGGACCGAAACTCTTTTTCACTTCTGCAAAGACAGGGGAAGGTGTCCTCGAGGTGTTCGAGTATATTACTCGACGGGTCGTCACACGATGGGAATACGAGGATGCCGTTGATGCGAGGACATTACGTGCGCAAGTACCGTCAGAAACGATTAGGCTTGGGCTGACGAGGAGTGAATCGCATAAGCGGCTCCCGGCGCGCTGTTGCTAACTTAGAATTGACTGTGTTTATTAGATAATATGTCTCTGGGTTGGTCAGGCGCTCGATGTAATTAATCAGAACTCTTCTAACTTAAAGGCTGGCTGGGGGACGCAGGCGTCATGACATAAGGATGTGATGGTTTAGTGGGTATCAGTCAGACCAACCTGAGTATAGCACCACTCGTTAATGGTCAAGTGTCATCCGATCGGGGTCAAGACCAAGGTACGACCACAATCAAATCCCGAATCACGGCACGCGGAGGATGGCCTCAACTTCATCAAGCCACTGATACGTTTGATTCGCCCATCTGGCAAGCCACATGTCAATTGCTGATACCATGTACATAGCATTTAGAAAAGTATGTACAGAAACACTTGGTCAAGTCGCCTACACTAACACCTCCTTTTCGGGTGGTCTTCTCTGAGGGATCCGCTACACCCGCAATACCGCAGGCGAGCGAAGTCGACCCCCCCCTCGCTCTCCGCCGCGTTCAGAACGATCGCTGGTCACTGCGACTGGTCCGACCCCCTCCCCAGCCCCTGTCCGATAAAGTGCCCGCTCCCTTTTGCATCAACCTCCCCGGACCATCCACCATGTCTGCCCCCCCTCCTGAGGCATCCCCCGCCCACCCTCGCACCTCATCCTCCCCGCCACACATCGCGACCGCCTCGTCCTCCGCGACGAGTTCGGATATCACACAATTCATCCACAACGCCTTCGCAACCAATTCCCGCGCCACTTCTTCCCGCGCATCCAAGCAGGAAGGGAGGCCTCGTCCGCGCGAGAAGAAACACAGCTGTTGGATGTGCGAAAAGTCGTTTGACAGACCCTCGAAGCTCAGCAAGGTTTGCATCTGTTTCCTGTCGTCTTAAAAACGCGCTTACCCGTCCCCCACCTTTGTCCAGCACCTGCTTGTCCACACCGGCGAAAAAGGCGCGTCCAATATCCCCTCAACCACCTACTCCGATTTTCCTAACCCGTCCTCCTTTCACAGCCTTCGTGTGTGATACGTGTGGTCGCCGTTTCGGGGGCGTGTCCAACCTAAACAGGCACGTCAAACGGTGCATCCTCAAGCCCGTCAACGCGGCGAACCGTGCGCCCCAAATGTCCACCCACACCACCTCATCTTCGTCCACCACCACCCCTCGTCACTACAACTCAATCGGCCAGCTGACTGGAGAGAATGCCGTATAGTGAGAGTCTGGACCAGAACAGCCATGCTCGAGGAAATGTACTGAACACAGCTTGCACACCGAACGCGAGGGGTGGTCTTTTGCGGTGCTCTGCGCGCTGCGGACCTTGCATGACTGCACCAATCCATCTACCTGGTGACTGCCTAATCAGTGTTCAGTCCCAAATACTCACAGCACGGTACTCGCTGGAGTCGGAAACGGCGACGCCGTCGATACCCAACTCGATCGATTTCTCAGCATCCCACAAGGGGAATCTAACGTTTGAATGGTCATCATCAGCCGTATATATGATCAGTCAACTCCCTACCTCTGGGGCAAGTAATACCCTTCGACACGTCACTGACCATTCCTAGTTATCCCAGATGAACTGGACTCATTGAGGATGGCCGACGTCAATTCCAATTATGTTTTAAAAACCCGACTTGGTGCACAACCGGATCGTCATTCGCAAATATGAAGATGGTGTCTACCGTCCCCAGGAGCGTTGTGGATCCCCTCGCCCTTGGGGTGTCTGAGGAGAGAGTCTAGAGGCCACGCAAGTTCGCCAGAGCGTGTCCTATAACCGATTCATGAGGATCAGCCGCCAGCACGGATGGGACAGTGTCGAGTTGGAGATGAATTTACCAATAGAGGTGGTATCAGCGGTGCTCGCTTGGTTTTCCGCTTCCACAATCTCTTCGATAGATCGAGACGTAGCAGAGCTGACGATCAGGCTGTGAGCCAACTTTTCTGGCTGCATGGACTGTCCCCGAGCTTCTCCATCGCCGTGCACCAGGCCCTGTGGGGACTGAACCGGAGCGATGAAACAATGCGTAGCCTGCTGAGAAGACCGATTATTTAAGCACGCGAGCAATCGCCCGACCGAACAATCCAATACCTCGAGATGAGGTTCCCCTCCGCATCGGAGACGAGTGAGTGCGCCCCAGTTCTAGGCCAAGTACACCATATCCTCGGTCTTTTGGATATCGACCGCGCCTAACCTGGGCGTCTTTTCAGAGCTGCAAATCCAACTTTAAGCCACGCGGCGACCTACAGGTCTGGAGGGGTGGCAGTGCGAGGGTATTTACAGACACCTCCGAATCCAATAGAAATGAAGAAATGGATATGATAGTCCCATCAGGAGTGGACCATGAGCGCAGGACGGTATACTGTTAGGTTGCATAGTACCGCCAAAAATAAATGATTTCCCGCACCTGTGTTGGGAGTCACGATGCCCGCTGATGCCTCAATTATGGAGAAGAGACCACATGATACCGCAAGGGATGTCGGACTTGCGCCCAACCATTTGGAATCGGGACTGGCAGTACCGGATCTTGTCCTGAGTAAAAGTATGGAGCATGTGCTCTCATTGCTACTGACCAGCGCAGGGTCGCCAAACTTGCTCCCTGACTGGGTTCAGCGGTGAGTGCCTCTGCTATACCGTTGGAAGCCTGCCGACAGGAACACTGAGAATGGCGGGCACAAAGGAACTGGATGGGGCTGACAACCATTCAGACACTGCGGTGTCTAGTTGGTGGCGTACTTGCACACCGCGATGGCCGGAAGCTAAGACCCGTGTCACATGATTCATGGCCTTTGGAGGTCTCGTGCCCAATTCGAAACATGACAGCAAATCCTCATATCTGAGATTCTACATCGCATTATCCGCAGCACTAGAACATTCCACCCCAAGAACTCTGATTACCGCAAGTGCCTTGGGATGTTGCGGGACAAAAAGTGTGAATTAACCGCCCACAGGTCCTCTTCTACGAACCTACACTCGTACAGAGAAGAACCCACCTACATCCTCCGTGTTGGTACTCAAGGGGACATGGAAGAAGCGAGCGGGAAAAGTAAAATACAGAAATAGCACAACAGGGTTCAGAACAAAGTCATGTTAGCAAGTTAGTAACACTAAAGCTAATATCATGTCGCCTTCTGCTTGCTGCCGAGTCTCTGGCGGTATATCCGAAGCCATCGCTCCCAGACATAAAACACCGGCCAACCTGCCCGCCTCCAGACGGAGCTTCCCGATTTGAAGAAGATACTTTCGACCTGAAGCGCGACTACGACCCACGAAGCAAAGAGTGTCAGACCAACCGCTCCTTCAGCGTAGTGAGCAAGAGTCTCGGAGCCCAAAGGATTAATATCTGTGACGTTCATGCTAAACACATTCTGTGTAGCTTGTGTGAGGGAACGAAGAGAGTAGACTGTAACAACGGCTACCTACAGCCATGAAGTTGGCGGGCAGGAAAATCATGGTTAGATAGGAAATCTAAATATATTATTAATACTTTCTCGGAAACACTCAGCTAACAATGAAAACTAGTACACACCAGTTTCATCGCAGCCGAGTCGCGGACAGTTGCGGCCGTCAGCTCCTTCGTATATTTGCTATCATTGATGTTGACAGTTGCGAATGCCTGGATGGGCATAGTTAGTGATGATAAACGATGGAATTGAAAGTATCATACCAGGTGCATGACGTTCTTCAATCGCATTACCTGCATCGATCTCTGATCTTCTAGTCTTTCAATCTCAGAAAGAAGATAATCGGTTTCCTTCTTTAAAATATGCTCTGAGCTACCTCGCTCCGCATTCGTTACCGAAGGACCCTGCATCGCAGGATTCGGAGTCACTTGCACAAAGACAACGGATTTCCGGAAATCTTCGAGGAGGGTCTGATAATAAAGTAGATGCGCCTGCAAAATGTGCAAGTTCTGCGTCTCCTTGATATCTCCGGTATCAAGGACCGATTGCTCCTGTAAAAGTAATGGATGCAGCGTGAAAAAATCTAATCGCTAGCGTCGTGCCTACCAGGTGGTTAATGTGGGCATAAAGGATCTCGAAAACCTCGTCCCACTCATACATGGCATACCACAAAAAACACAAGAATAGGCAAGTAGGGTCTTTTGACTTCGCAAAAATCTTTGACCAATAGACACTACGACCGGTTCGATTGATAAGACTGTGGAGCTGTTCTGCTGTCGCCGTGCGGCTTTTTGGGTGGTAGGATACAATAGTACTACCTTCCAACTCTCGGACCATATGGACACCAAGCAGGTCTTGAAGGACGTACTTATCGCCTGAGGATAGATACGTTATCTAAACCAACTTAGCAGAGTAAACGCATACACGAATTCAGGTAGAGTGGAGATTGCGTATCAATGATCTGCTCTGAAATGACATATTAGGTATGACAAACAGTAAAAGACTCGAGACACATGCCTTCTTGCGATGATGGTGAAGGCCATGGTGCTTTTGGCTCCAGGGGCGATGAACTCATGCCTGCATCCATCACGCGTATGAATGGGAGTACGACAGTGATGTCTATGCATGGCTCCTAAGTCCAAAGCAATAAAGATAATGAAACCGCAAAAGTGCTCACGATCGCTCTCCTTGTGCACTAGACCCTCTCGGTACCTTGAAGGTATCCAATTCGTCGAAGATGAGAAGAAGAAAGGTTCTATATTATATCTGTGCAAAGTCTGGTTCTGCGGGATCCCAAAGCAAAAGAACGGATATACCTCGTCCCCAACATTTGCAGAACCTCTCTGGTCATATTCTTCACAAAAAGGGCTCGCACGCGAATATTCTCCTCCCTCTGCAACACCATTATTGTTTTCAATTCTGACGAAGCAAAACATGAGAGGGACCCACCCGAATATTTACCAAGTGCCAAAACGCGGCTTCCGTCTGGGGGCCATCGACCCTAGTCATTTCTAGGCCCTTGTCGTTAAATGTGCCGTCGGAAAGCACATCCACTTTGAAGACAGTGCTTGCTCCAACCGGGCATGCCGACAACATTTCGCAACGTTTCACTTGACTCTCTGTCCAATTTGGGAACGAACTCTGCGGGTATCTGCGCCAACGTTCCGCGTGTGAACCCGTAGGTTGTCCTTGGGGAACTTCGGGAACATCTTCGTCGAAATCCATCCATGGCCATGGTCCCGAGGGCGCCGCATGTCGGTAGCTGTATTTTGAGTTGTGAGTGGTCGACGGCTATCGCAGTTGGCGCGCAGACTAGGGACCTACATGGGAGTGGGCGTTTTACCTAGCGTATAGCCTTCTCGATCCAAAATGTCATCCTTTTTCTGGGTATCATGCTGTCCTGCCCCACTGGATGCCTGTGTAAGCGTGCTGGGTGTAAATATTTCCATGGGTATCGAGAGGTGTTCCGATATTGTTCCAAGAGCGTGGTAGAAGGAAAAACGTGCGCTGGCTCGACGCACCACTGGACGGGTCGTGGCGCCAAGCGCCCGTGGACAAACATAAACATAACAGCTATATGGGTGTGGCAAGGCAACCAACAACCGGACTGATAGACGATGACTTAGGCTCAGTCCGGTGTCAAGGCTACTGATCCACCAGTATTAGGACTAGCCGACTTAGTATAAAGTTGGAGCGTCTGTGTAACTGCTCCCCCAGTCTTTCTAAAGAGTGTACTCTGGTCACCTTTGGAGGGATTCTCGTGTTGATGTTCGACTATCCCAGCCATCGTCACAATGGGGCACCTGGGACAATGCTGGGGAGCAACAAAGAACCTGACTTTTCGCGGAGCGGCTGGTAATTGTGTGCTTCTTGCAAACCAGGATCAAATCAGCTTTGGTCGTAATCTTGTGCAGACGGCTAGTACGGGCCCATACCCATATAAGATGCTATCTGCAGGCATACCAACTTTGATGAGCCAGCGAGAATGACCATTCTCCCCACCGGACAATCATGGAGTACTACACGTAGTTGTGCAC
Organism: Pulveroboletus ravenelii; assembly: GCA_038090235.1. Classification (NCBI taxonomy): domain Eukaryota; kingdom Fungi; phylum Basidiomycota; class Agaricomycetes; order Boletales; family Boletaceae; genus Pulveroboletus; species Pulveroboletus ravenelii. The sequence continues at coordinate 11,075 of JBBPMH010000315.1, read as the reverse complement.
ACAGGACAAGATGATAAGTACAAGAACATTCAGATCGACTGACTATTCCAGGATTCCCTTGTACAGGAGCGGGGATGTGGGGAATACGAGTCTGATGCAGATGGCCCGTGTTCCTGTTTTCTATTGTACCTGGCGGTAGAGAGGACGAGACCAACACTCACAGGATGCCTATTGCTCCCTGAGTTGCTGTCCAGATGGCGGGCTACCTAGCATTTAAGTCAGGTTATTCAAGAATTTTGACAAGCTGTGCGGGGCACAGTAAGCACCGTAACAGCTAACGTCGAGACTGAGTCCCCTTGTCCAGTTGCCAATGTTTTTCTTAAATCAACTAATGCATCGCTATGCTTTGCCGGCCAAGAGTTCAGCCGGATTGAAATGTCCGCGCCCCGTCGTGGTCGGAAGCGTACAGCTGCGGTGAGCCATATGTTGAGTACTAGCATGAAGGCTAAGTCATCTCTTGATCCGCCCGCTTGACATGCACACAGGAAAGTCTTGGTTGAGTTTTTTTCTCTCGGAAGTCTCGGGAGGTCGTCTCGAACTCCCGTAATGAAGTAATATCCTATTCAGCCCCCGCTTCGGCGTCTCTGGGAATGGGTGTAAAGTGATCAACAATTCCTTGAAAATCCAGGACCACACAGGACCATCTTCAGGTAACTCGGTAACCCTGGGAACCACTACCCTGATCTTGGCAAAATATAAAAGAGTACACCTGGCCTCTCATGGGGTCCGACGCCACCACCTGAATGGCGATGATATCGATAGTGGCAATGTGCGGCTGCCGAATTGACATTACTTGGGAATCGTATCATGCCCCTATCTGCAAGGCACAGTGAAAGGAATGTGCGAAAATTCAGGTGCAGATACTTTGTGTACTCATGGCGGTGGAGCAGGTGCGCCTGAGACGAGTAACATATTGCCTGACCACAGGTGAGCTGCGGCTGAAGGATTGCCAGCAAAAAAAACAAAGGGTCTCACTCAACAAAGGAAACGTTCAGGCGAGGTCAAACGAGGTGGAGGTCCTACCTCGCTTGACCCGGTTCAAAGAATAGATGAGGCCTCACAACACTCATGAGCAGGAGTACATACCTCCATCGGGGGCTGGCTAACCTCTATACGAGGAATTTCGGGTCCTCGGTCTATGGAATGTAAATTATGATACTTGAGAAATCCTGGGTTCGCTTGCATACCGATCTCTAAGCAAACCACCGTGGTTACCAAAGCGTATCGCGTGCCAAGACAGCACACAGCCAGCGTAGCTAGTGTGGAAGTGTCAGTGCTGGGGCCATTTCTGCCATTGTACAATGGTGCGCCCAGCCGTGCTTGCCATGTCATTGTTCGGGAATTACTATGGAGTAGGAGGTGGAGTTGAAAGGAGATGAATGGACAGGTTAAGTTGGCCTTCAAATCTCCAAGCTGCTTTTGTTCAGTGCTGGATCACGATGACATAAGACAATTGCTCCCAGCTATGACTGTCAGACGATTCCATTCGAACATTCCATCCAACGAAAACGTGAACTTTCCAAATAGACCGCACCAAACGTCGAATACATAAAGGCCCTGCGCCCACTGGCAGTGCTTTCCAATCCGTCACACCTGTTGACCGCCTTCCTTATTACCGAGATCCATCGTACAGGTGTGTTACTTTTTATGAATTGGCAGGCGCATTTATACACCCCTACCGTTTTTTTGCCGATTCCCGCCAGTCCTCCACCTACTCTATGTGTAGGGTGCCTCTGCCTTAGATACCCCTCATGACCTCTGGCTATGCTATTGCCACCTTAGTGGTCTTCATCATCTCCATCTTCTTCGTAATCCATCCGGTTTCCATACCCACGCCCCGACCTTTTCCTCCGATACGAATAAATCTCACTACTGCACCAATTCTTGCCATTGCGTTACTGTGGGCCGCCCAATGCCTCGACGCGACAGACATTCGCAACGGTATTGTAGGCACGGACGGTGTCAAGCCCTACAACATCCTCATCCTGTTTTCTTCCCTGGCTTACATGGCCATAACTCTCGATATCACTGGTGTACTCCAAGCTGCTGCGTTTTGGGTTAGCAACAAGGGCGGCTACGACGGATGGAAGCAATACTTGTATTTCTATGTCATGCTTACCCTTCTCTCCATTCTGCTGGGTAACGATCCCGTCATCCTCTCCGGAACCCTGTTCTTGGTCTATTATACACAAGTCGCACAGCTCGTCCCAAGAGCGTGGGTCATGGCTGAGTTCGCCGCTGCGAACACTGCCAGCATGGTTTTATTTGTAGGGAATCCCACGAATGTACGTGCATTCCCACACTTGGCGTTCACACGTCTAAACAAGGTTTGTACAAGGTGGTCATATGCGAAGGCTTCGGTGTGAATAATGCCGCCTTCACAGCGTATACCATTCTTCCCTTCCTCGCTTGTAACCTCTTCTGCTTCGTTGCACTAGCGTTCCAGTTCCGTAGGCAAGTCCCACGAACATTAGCTAACGCCGAGTATCGAGACCCCAAGTCAGCGCTCCTGGACCGCGTTGGCGCATATGTTGGCAGTTTCATGCTCGGCACAACGGTTATCCTCTGTCTCGTCGTGAGTTTCTTCGGAATTGACGTATGGAAGATTAGCTTGCCCTTCGCTCTTGGCAAGTTCCTATTCGACCTTGGATGGGATTATTATCGATACTTTCATGGTATCCCGATGTTGGGCCGTCAGCCCAGGGAGGAGGGAGTTGGCGAAGGTTCTACGGCTGAGAAGGAGCCGCCTACGAGAGAGAGCGTCTCGCATCATACCCCACCCGCCGATGTGGAAAAGCCGCCTCCTCCACCTGATGGGGAAACTCCTACCGCGTCGCGTTCTTCAACTTCAAGAATCGAGACCGAGTCGGGTTCGCGTCTCATCTCCACTCCCAGGGAGATCAAGTGTCCGCGTATTTTCAGATGGTGCTGGCCGGACATGGACAATGTGTACGAATGGCTTGACGAACGTTTTCCAACTTTCATGACAGCGCTGCCACGATTGCCCTTTGCTCTTGTGCCCTTTGCATTCTCTCAATTTATCCTCATCCAGGCGCTCAATCACCAGGGATGGGTCAATGTATTTGCTACTTGGCTTGTTCGAGCGTCTCATAGCCAAATGCATCCTACCATCTGGTTAGTCGGGGTCTTTGGCGTTATCCTGTGCAACATCTCGGGCACCAACATTGGTGCCACCATTCTCCTTACCCAAGTCGTTCGTGCAGCTGCTCTCCCATACGACGTCAACCGTGGAGCTGCCATAGCACTCGCCGTAGCGTCAAACATTGGAGCCGTCAGCTTCACCTTCTCGGCGTCGCTCGCAGGTCTGCTCTGGCAGGCCATCTTGGCTCAAAAGGGGGTCACGGTGAAGCAGAAAGAATTCGCTTTTTGGAATATCCTGCCCATCTTGGTGATGACTACCGTGGGGCTTGCTATCGTGTCCGCAGAGATGGCGGTTCTATATTAGGCTACCATGGAGTTTTGTGAGGCAACGCCTCGGTTGCTCTTATTCTTCCTGCGGAAGCCGAGACTCGCAAATGTGGGTTTACCGCGTTTAACAAGGGCACGCCGAGGGTACGTGGAGCTGGCGGTGGGCGGGGGTCAAAATACTGAGTAATGGTTGGATAGGAACATGCACACCGTTCATGGATCCCTTCAGCTTAGCAACGCAATTTCACTAGGGATATCACTCATGTGTTTGTTTCACGGCGAATAGACTCGTATCTATATAGTCATTCTTATTTATTCCTTCATAATCCCCTACTAATACAATAAAGCACCCCTGGACAATCACTGATCCGCGGCAACCATGTGGAAGCTCTCGACGAACTGAGGAAATCTCAACCAGCCGTGCCATAAGCCCGATCTACAGCAAGTCGTCTGATATTGGCACTGGACGAATGGCATTTTGGCTCACCTTGGCAGGTCTCCACGTTGTCATTCATACGATGCTTCGCTACACGCAAGCTACCACAAAACGTTCGACAAGTGGCGCGTGCATGTCAAAAACGGAACACGGAACGAATCAGGGAAGATCCCGTTCCCGCTACCGCGCCTTGTCTGGAACGGCACAAGGACAGAACGTTCCATCCCTGCGCTTAAGTACGGGGTGGTGAGATGACAAGTCACGGTCGGGGGTGCCGAGGACTCCTCGGCCGATTGTGTGTGATCAGTCAACACCACGACGAGGCGGGGTTATTTGGTGTTTCGTCTTAGTAAAAAGTAATTCAGGCTTTTTTGCCGATCAGAAATACCACTTGGATGGGTATGGCGGGCTTTGATCGTACGGAGGCCGACGGTCGCGCGATGGGCACGGACGGCACTTTAATCAGCGTAAATTGGGTGCCATTCGTGTTCAGAGATGATAATCGCACGAGTGATGCTGTGAGGCGGTGCGGGAGCGCACGCGCATACGTTAAAGATGGGGTAAAGAAAAACCACGATGGGCAGCCTAGACAGCTGCCGAGGTAAAACCCTCCCATGGATAGTTTCTACATCGAATGATCATGGCCCTCTTCACACCGCAATTTTCCCGAAGAGTCTGGCGTTTCACTTACCGTGTTTGATGTTTGGGGCCGGAGGCTCTTGACGTCATGGGAAAGGGGGACACTGAGAAGAGTTCACGACTGCGTCGCACATAAACTTGTTGGGCAGAATGCTTCTACAATGTAGACAGCTTGCAGCCTGCAATCAGAACATGGGAAAAGTGAGGGTAGAGGCCCTACATACAAATCAACGCATTCCCCATGAGTTGCTAGCGAACTGCCTTGTGAAACACATTAGTGATAGCAATATGGAGCCAATAATCGAAGAGTCAATGACAAAATTTGCCAGCGCATCTGCAGACTCCATCATGACGCAAGAGCTTACGACAACCTGATATGGATGTTCCATAGTATCGATGTTCGTTATAGAACTGCGCACAGGACTGAGAGTTGCGCTGGCAGTCAGTTGGAAAGTTCAACATGCAGCCGCGGAAGTGCTGCCACCTTCAGCCGGTCCAAGGTCCAGACTCGAAGAAATGAAAAATGACCGACGAGGCGGTGCAAGTTGGAGTTGGTCATTCTGTCGTGGCATCCAGACTTCCGCTCACTAGAGTGTCCCAGGTCCTCGGGTATCTCGGCTGCCCGGACCATCATGAAGGGGAGGTGTTCAGCCCAAACACGTTGAGTGTCAAATCGAGATGGAATGTTGTTCATAAATAAGAGAATGTAACGCACCGCGTTGGTACGTAGTTTCTTGGTAACTGGCCGCGGGTGTATCGGGAACAAGGACTTTGCTTATTAGGAGAAGGCAAAAGGTGGGTCGCTTTGGCATGTTGTCGTGTTGGCGGCGTTAGAATGTGGATGTTCACCATGTTGAGGCAGCATGGCCATGACTGCAGATTAGCCACCCGCTGTACAGTCTAAGAGGCGTGCAAAGAAAACGCGAGTGAGTCACAGTATTGGCTTGAGTGACCCATTTTGGATTACTGACGTTCCCCCAGAATATAGAAGTCAGGGGAAAGGGGTGTTGTGCTTATTACTAATATAATTCTCTGCTTTCGGATAAGTTCCACCACAACGTCAACATCCTGCTCCGACAACTCTGATTGCGTCTAGGCCTCCAATGGTTGTTTGTCACAGGAAATTTGAGTTTGTTCACCTACAGGGAAACTTGAAAGAGTAGATGTCTTTCGGTTTGTATTTAGTAACCAAATATGAGGCAATGCTCACAATTGACGGGATTGCAGTCCTTTTACGGGTGGTTCGGTCAAGACAGCACTGAGATTTCTGATACGGGATTCTCTGAGCCTACTCTAATCTGTGGAGATTGACTCCGGGTCCTATTATAAGGTATGACGTGTGAATCGATCCACTCCCATTTCCAGACCATAGGGTTGCTCAACTTGCACTTGAAGCTAGATTCGTTGTGCTTCAATATTTCCGTTCTTAAACGGAACATATTTCCTGTGGTCTTCGTCCAAGACCCAACAAAATGAATTCAATTCGCCACTCTGTGTGCCTTGCATCTCTTGCTGTGCAGGAGTACATTTGAGATCCTTTTACAACCCCAGATAAGTCCTCTTTTCTTTTTGTTTCCGAATCTGGTGACACTGCGTTGTCGGATCCAGGATCATTGGGGCCAATATCATTAAAGGGCTCTACTCTTTCTGATCGGCTTTCTGCGCTGCCTCGCTATGGCTAAGAAAGGGTCCTTTGGTTATCGAAACGAAGGCGCTGATAACACCAGATAGCGGCTCAGTCCTCGAAGCACTCAGCTTCCAAGTATGTCTCATATTGATCACCCTGTGTCCCGGAATACTAACAGGTCGTCTCCTATGACTCGACTGCATGCTGTAGTTTCCTTTGATGGGATTATGGCTCGACTAGCATGTCCTCCAGTGGCTGATCCCCGGCAAGTATGTTATTGTACAAGGCAGCCAGTGGTACAGGAGGATACGTAAACGCCACAAGCGTCTCGCCTATCATTCATTTGTGACTGGCACAGCCACGCGTCTGTATTTTCCTTCTGCTGTCACAGAACCTCTTCTTTTCATCATCTCGAAGCGGTCTTTCCACAGGAATGTGTGAAAGAAAAATTTAGCGAGAAAAAAAAGATGCATCATAGATTCAAGGTAAGCGATACTTTAATTACGCATTTGCTTCAGGCGTCATTGTCAGCACGGGGGAGCGCAAGTGCACCCCGTGCCCTCGGCGGTAGTACAACGGAAGACCAATCCCATCGATATGGTACTGCTCCCCGACCAATTCTTTGACCGCAACCATCAGTTTGTCCAGGCGCGTAACGATACCAAACGCAGTCGACACGCCAACACAGAACGTCCTGCGATAGCGTACTCGGCGGGTGAATGCGAGCACTCGCGATGTGTGAGAGAGGGTAGTGACGTACATGTACTGCAAGCCCTCGAGTGTTTCTTCCGTCAACACTTTTGGTAAACCAAAGTCCTCTTCGGATTCTTCATGTATGACATTCAAGCCATGATAACGTTCCATGAAACGGTTGAGAAGCGGGCAAGGTGTCACTTGGGGAAGAGGATTTCCGGTCCGAAGAGAAGATGATATCAAACCTAACGGAGACGATCAGGGTGCCTCGTCAAAGGAATAAGGACCACATACTCATGACTGCCAACACATCTCCCTGGAAGTCCGCATCCGACAGTCGTGTCCGCTTCAAGAATGCATGTGCCCATGCTGGCTCCATTTTCTCGAGAACCGATGCCAGATGAGACAACAGACCCGTTATTTGGCTGTGCGAGTCCATGAGCAATGGAACAGCATTGGTGTGAAAGAGAGATGCCACACATTTGCAGCTCCAGAATTCGTTGATACCTCTCCGCGGGCCACTGACCCCGAAGCGAGAACTGTAAGAGGTGAGGACATAAATAGCAAAGATAATGAACAGTGTTGACGAACCTCGTACACAACATTTTGTTTTAACACGATAGACCTCTTTAATTTGCTTAGGATGGCGAGAGTATGCTGGATAATCACAGTTGTTTCGCCCTCCCTCTTCGTGTTTGCAAATGAGATCACGGAACAATAAACGGAACCGATCTTCGCCGCGGTAGTAGCCAGAGTCTTTCGCTGATACAAGCGAATGGTCGTCGATGGGGGGAGGTACGAGAAGATACTACGCAAGCGCTCAGTATAGAAATGTTGGCCTGAGGTGAAACAAATTACCCAGCAGCCACGACGCCGACTGCTACGAGGAGAAATCGTTTCTGTTTCGGGGTGTAAGAAGACGGTAAAGAATTTCACAGCAGGATCTACCCAGGCAACATCAAAGCCATATCCTGGCGAGGATGCGGACGGAAGATGTGTATCTTGGTACGAGTATCCAATGACCTGTCAATTCTAGTCAAATCTTGAGAACGCAGGATCAATTATCGCTTGACGCACCAACGCAGCTGTAACCCATATGATCATGTTGGTCATCGGAGGCACAGGCCAGTAGAGGGAAACGAAGAAAAAGACTGGGAAACAGACAAAACATACAGCTGCCAAGCCAAAGGTGTTTCCACGGCCAGATCCTGTTGATATATACCTGGTGTGTGGTGCATCAGGTCGCGTTGCATGGGTGATTTTGTAGCGTACGGACCACATCACCATACCGATAATTCCTCCGACGAAGGTGCTGAAGATCCGTGTCACAAGCCCAAAGGTAGTGTCGCCCCGAAATCGGGCTAGAGTAACCTGACCCATAATTCTGTCAACGTTAAATACCCCAATCTCGCAATGAATGTAGTATTACGGACTCACATTGCCCATACAAATTTGTTTTCTGGGGGGGCCGTGGTTAGCCAATGCCGAGTAAAACTGTTTTAGCACACGCACTGTATGCGTAAGACGCAGATGAATCGAGGAACGACGGCAATGAAAGAATGACTATATTCAAACCAGTCTTCGGACTCCTCTAACAGGAGATATGGGCGAAATGGCTCACTTGTCAGTACGCCGGCTTTCAGGGCGAAAAGGGCATTCCCTCCTCCCATCTCTTTTGCCATATCGTACATCCAGTTCGTAGTCTTCTCCACTACATTTCGGGGAGGTAAAGCGTCAGGATCTCGACGTACTGCTTCTCCAAGGTCCGTCGGCGATGTCATATTTAAGCCGGGAATCGTATCTGACGTAGTCAAGGCTCAGTTAAGGATGCGGGACGCAAGTAGCAAGGGAAATATACCTGGATTCTCGTCATCATCCCTCTCCACCATTTCAGATGGTTCCCATGTTGTTCGGTGCACCAACCTCGACCAATGTATCTTAGGAAACCATATTCTAGGGACTTTTCTCACAGTCTCCAATCGAATTATCTCGCCGAGCTAATACAACGGATTAACCTTTCCGGAAGATAGACATGATGATGCTTTCACGTACCATGTCTTGGATGCTCGCGGCAAACTGCATCAAATGGTACTGGTAAACGTAACAGTGAAATAGATGCCTATGGGGTATGATATCGCGCTCCGTCAACGTGTCCTTAGCAGAGGCAAACATGGGTCGGTAAGGATCAATGACAGTCAACCTTCGAGTTATGACTATTAGTATCCGTGACGATCGCTTCAAACACAGCAAAGACCTTTTCTTGTTCGTGAACTCATCCAAATTCAGTGACAATTCGTGACGGAGATCTTCGAATATCCTGATTCTGTCCATACGAATTCTTTGCCTTTCCTGTCCATCTGTCCAGAAATTGAATCGGTTGTTTCGAACAGAACCAAGCCAGTCGTTGGCACCCTGAAGCCCATGCTCACAGCTTTTGAGCAGGTCCTGACAGCTGGTGCTCAATAGCTCAGTAGCCCTTGCAACGTGTGCTGTAGAATCTCGATGGGACATGTGTGTTGTCTCGAGGTTGAGATAGTGAAGAGATTCAAAAACGCCGACAGCCGACTCCGCTCTTGTAGCACGAGATAGCGCCATGTGGAGAAGCGAGCTATGCGAGTGATTAGAGTGATGGGGAGCATTGTGCCTATGTGGCGACTGTCCTCGTTTGCGATGGTGAGTTCCCGTGGGGTGGTGTACCAGTGGAGAAGAGTGATGGCGGTGATGTGAATGCCTCTTCGTCCCATCATATTCACGATGGTTCACCCTTTCTGCATGGGCAGGTGGGTGGTCGTGACCGGGGGATGGAGGCCGAGAATGGTTCGGGGTAGACAATATGGGCGTCGCAGGAGCTGAGGGTACAGGGGTGACGGGAAATCTCTCTCTTGTTGGATCGATGAGTGCATAGTACATACTCATTCCGCCCGCCTTGACAATGAGTTGTCTTGTTAAAGAATGGAGTTGAGTATAATCCGTGGGTGCAAAGCGGCAGTAAATAACATCGAGCCTTTGCAGACGGGAGGCAGATGCGACCATAGCAAGTGCACCTTCCGCTTTGCTAATTACCGCGGTGATTGGGGTTGCAGAAAAGTCGGAAGTAGTGACATCTTGTTGTAGACGCTGACGATGTTCCCTGGTCGCGGAGGCAAGCGGTGACAACACATTTTGTAGACGCGTAGTGAATACGGTTGATTCAGAAGTTGGGAATAATAAAAGAGATACAACCAGAGCAACGGCCGAATGGAAAGTCAGCGGAAGAACAACGGTTTTTCCAATCTAAGACTATGTTAATCATATATTAGGATATGGTTGGTTGACAGACCATGTAGTAGGTGTATGGAAACAAAGCAGCTGTGGTAAGCGTAATGTCTGAAACACCGTTCGTTAGCTGGTATCGAGGTGAAGGGTAATGATTGTCTCACCGAGACAAATACATCCGAAAATGCACGCCAAGGTGAGCGGGCCAGGACCCATGCGTGATTTGATATACAAGAAAAAGAAGCTTCCAATGAAAAGAAACACAGCAATTATGACGGTAGGCTAGACTTCCATATGTAAGCCGCAGGGGTTGATAGTGATCTACAAGGCTGCTTACAGCGGGTTCAATGTACTGACCAGCGAAGATATTTGCAAGAGGCGCAGCAGGATCCTTATTAGAACGTGAAATGTACGCTAGCTTGATGCCCAGACAGGACCAACTGTGGAAACGATTAGTTGTCCAGTCACATTAAATACTGGAAAACCACGAACGCCCAAGCAGATGCTGCGAAAGTTAGGATTCCAAGTTCCCGCTGGAGCACACCAACAAAGGGATCACTTGGAGGAGAGAAGAATGACGCTATGTGTCAATCGGCTCAGAAAATGGTCCCCGGGACGGATCCTCTGATAGTTACCAATAATAATCAAGAAAGCTGCCTGGAAGTTCCTCAGATCAAACGAGAGGGAAAAAAGAATAGAAGGAACTCGCCTGTCCCATCACGTTTAGTGTCTCAGGGATGATAAATAATAACAGACAAATCCACGCAGCCAAGGCGCTTCGTAGGGCTGGTTTCCACTTCGACCAGGTCCAATTCACAGGTATCCAATGTAACGTGGGCGGAAGCCTTGTAGGATGCCAAAAAGGTACCGATTTAGCAGGAGTGGACACGGTATTCTTGTTTCCAATGTTGGACGTATTTGGATGATCAGTCCTTTCTTCGTTCCCGGCCGAAGCCAGGGTGTTGTTTAAAGAACAGGGGGTAGCGGGATGACCGG
>JBBPMH010000314.1:0-34874 GCA_038090235.1 Pulveroboletus ravenelii | reverse complement strand
TATCCAAATCTCTTAAATATTGGACCAATAGAAAGCCAAGAGTAAGTACTCTATTTGGTATACTCACATACTAGGGTTAGGGTTAGTATTTCTCACAGGGAATTGCACTTAGTGCAAAATATGCCAACATCCAGACAGTTTTTTGAGCCACTGTAAATCAGGGAGGCAAGCATGGAGATGCATTGCCTGTGCTTTATCCATCAGTGTGCAAATTAATAGCTCAGCATGTCCATTCTGCTAGTGTGCATAAGGGGCTGACTGATATATAAGGATTCCTAGATCCTTCAAGTACTCTCTGAATGCCTTTGATATAAATTCATCTCCAGCATCAGATTTAAAGCCCTTTATTTGGGCATTGTACTGATTCCTCACAAAGGCAAAGAATTGTTTGGTGGCCTTAAGGGCCTGATCCTTAGATCATAAGCAGGTGACCCATGCCATTGATATATAGTTATCATAAAAGATGATGGCATATTTATCTTTATGGTATGATTTCATTTCAAATGATTTGAGATCTGAGTGTATCAGCTCAAATGGCACAGTAGCTTGTCACTCAGTATAAGGGAATGACCTGTTAGGTTGTTTGCCTAATTGGCATCCAGGACAGATCTTTTCCTTTTTGGGAATTTTTATATCTGGGAAGTCTTTCAAGTGTTTTTGCACAGCACTTAGTACATCTTTTGAGGAGTGCCCAAGGTGGTGATGAAGTAGATCATAATCCACAGTAGCCATAACTTGTTTAGTTTCTGGCTTAACTGTTGGTGCATTCATCCAGAACATGATATCAGCTCTATGTGAATAAAATGAGAGAATTGTCTTTTTTGCACATTTATTATAAAAGTCAATGTGTCCTGGGCTGGTTGTAAGAGTGAGGCACCAGTCTTTGAGCAGAGTGCCCATAGATATCAAATTTAATTGACAGTGTGGCATATAGACTACTGGCAACAGTTGCACAGATATGCCTTTAAAGTCAATAATGACTGTGCCCTCTCCTAAGATTGGGGCTTTTCCATTTGCAGTTTGTGAGTATCTGGATTCTGTGTACTCAATGTATTCTGCAAAGTTCTATATGTTATATTTAAAGTGCACTGAGGCACCTGAATCAAGGAGCCACAAGTCTGGTGGCATAAAGCAATCATGTTGTCGCTGTTTTCCCTTATCTGAGGTCTTGTTGCAGTCATTACACAATGTAGATGGTAAAGTGGTAGGTATTTTCCATTCACTACCTACTACAGATGCAAAATAGAAAGTATGAATTGTATTCTGTGGTGAAAAGATTCACTCATCAGTGTCTGAGTGAAGTGAGGGAGTGGGTCTGACTGACCAAGTCATGGAAAAGTATCCGGAGTCCTCCCCATAGATTTCATCAAGGTCATCATCATTCCAAGATGTGGCAGGGGGGCCAATCTGCTGAGATTCATGCTCTGATTCCTCTTTCTCTTCTACCTGGGGTGGTAGTTAAGCAAAGGCAGAGTGACCTGGACTAGCCTTTGCAGCCTGGTATTCTGGGAGATTAAAAATGTCAGGATATAAATTTCTTGGCTTATACCCCTATCTATTCCTTTCCCTATCTTATCTTATCTCCCTTTATCTTATCTATACCTCATTCCATTCCTGGTCCAGACTGCTCCCTGTGACATCATAGCTTTGGTCAGCATTGCATCATCGCTACATTACACCTATGTCATTCCATTCTAGGGCACAGGGCTTATCTTGGGCTTAGGGTTGGTTCAGGGTCCATTATGCTTCTCTTCCATTCCTATGCTTCTTATTTATTTCCATCATCTTCTATTGTTATAGGGTTTCCCATGGGTTTAGGGTGTATTATGTAGATAACACATGTATAGTAGTATTTAACCAGTATTCATAGGATGTACTTACTCACATTTGGAATTCTCATCCTTTGGCTCTTGTCCTCACAATTCATCACTCATGCTCTAGTGAGCTTGATGAAGAGCACAGCGATATCAGCAAGTATATGAGCCAAAAAAGCTGCAGCTTTTTGGCTCATATACTCACTTATCTCATACTTGGAATTCTCATCCTTTGGCTCTTGTTCTCACAAGACATTAGTCACCATAGGCTTTCTTTGGTTGCTCACTTTGAGTCGCTGGAGATTGATCCCTGATAAAGAAGAAGGGCAGGGTGGTCATTGACATTGTTAAAATTTGTGATGAAGGGATAAGAGCCTTTTCCGGTAGTGGGCTCAAGTTTCTCACCATCAAAATCAAAAAAGCATTCCAGGTATTCATCCTGGTAGTCATCACCTTCTCCAATGGAAACTTGGTCTCCTGTGTCCATAGGGATGTCTTCAGGGACTTCAGTAATCTGTTCTTGGAGAGAGCGATGAGGAGTAGGAAGACTGTCTTCCTCAAGGTGATGGTTGGCCACAGGGTCAAGAGTCCTAATGATTTCAATGGTAGATACAACACCCAAGCAGTATGCCAGGGAAATGGCATTCAATGTATGAGGGAATGCAGGTGGGCCATAATGGGCTGCACCAGAGGTGTGAGATAAGGTACAAGGATTAGTTACAGTGGAAAAAGTCAGCAGGTCAGCAGGCAAGATAATTGTTGCAGCTGAGAAAGCGAAGAAGGTCATAGCAGTAGTGGCGTTTTTGATAGCATTGGCTGCCCTTCATTGTTTCTGCTTCTCCTCCCCTTGCTTCAATCTCCTGCCTTGATGTGACTTTTTATTCTTGTTTCCCACAGGGTTAGAAGAATCTTCTCCCTGCTACTGTTGCAAGAACTGGGGATCTCTGTCATATCCCGTGCAACTCCTAACTCCGGATCCAACTCTGGCCCCGTTTCCCTCGAACTCCAGTGTGTTCCCGATGAGCGTGCACCCTAGACCCTCCGGACTCTGTAGCTATTAATCCTGCCTTACTGTACTTATGTTCCATTCTTCACTTACCCTTGTACACTGCCCGTTTCCTCCATAGCCCCCTCCGACCCTGTTGTTGTACTACTCTGCCTCTGGCTCTGAGTTCTTGGTTCCCATACTGGTGCTCCCCCTCCATATATAAGACTCCGTACTTTGTTGTAGATATCTCAGTTCGAATATCGACTAAGACACCCCCATCTTCTCTGACCCGCTGCTTGAGCCTTGATGGCTCTCCTCTGACCCCTCCACTGACCTCTGTTGCTTGCAACGAGGTCCCCTTTAATCCTTCACCCAACCCTCCATAAATTCAGGGCAACCAGACTTGTGATAGAGGCGCACCACATATGGTGAAGCCGAAGCCCTGTCCGAACTCTGGAGTTCTGGAGTTACCCTCAGAGTCCGTTCTTAACAGTATATTCGAACTCCCTACTGTTAACAAAAGTCCAAACCCATACACCTACCACCTGTGTCACACAATCTCACTCCTGCACCGTAGGCGCAAACCCACCTCCGTCTCCACGCTTCAATCCATTGAGCGTATTCACCAGTAGTCGCCAGGGCCCCGCCCTCATTGACCAATTCCACAGCTTCTCAGCCCACCGTACCCCCGCATCCGCTTTGCAAGGACACACCCCTCATCACTTTCCAACCCCTGACACTCGCATCGTCCAACTCCCGGATGACGAGCCCCCTCAGCTCCCGGAGGTGCAGCCTCCCTGCACACCTCCAAACAGGCCTGGTCCAGAAGGTCCGGATGGTCCCAGAGATGACTCCTCTGATGACCCCAACTTCCCAGATCTCGCCCCCGACGAAAGTGACGACAAAGAAGATGGCGACAACAATGGTGACGAGCAGGTGCCTCGTGACACCCTCACCCTGCTCACTGATGCCATCTGTGGTCTAGCCCGCTCCTCTTGCTGCTGCCCTGCTAAAAGCACCCCCCACACTAAAGTCCATGAGCCAGACCAGTTTGACGGAACTGAACCCCAGAAGCTCTGGACCTACTTGGTCCAGTGCGAACTCAATTTCCAGGACCGCCCAAAGGCCTTCTGCATGGACTGCGCTAAAGTCACCTTTGTGCAGTCCTACCTGAAGGGGATGGCACTGGAATGGTTCAAGCTGGACCTCCTCCTTGATGACAATCCAGACCTCTGTCTGCTCTGAATGGATGACTACCAGGAGTTTGTCCTAGAACTCCAAACCAATTTTGGCCTGCACAACCCTGTCGGAGACATGGAGCACCAACTCGACCACCTGTCCATGAAGAACACCCAATGTATTAACAAATACGTGGTTGAGTTCAACCATATTGCTTCGCAGATCCAAGGATACGGAGAAGGTGCCCTCTGGCACCATTTCTACAATGGTCTCCCCGACCACATTAAGGACGAGATCTCTCGTGTCAGGAAGCCCCCCACCCTCTCTGAACTCCATGCCCTCGCTCAGGCTATCGACGCGTGCTATTGGGAGCACAAGTCCGAGGTTAGCTGCCAAGCGAAGCCCTCCACCAATCTCTCCTCATTGAAGTCCGACAAACCCTCCACCTCTGGAAAAGACAACTCCGGTGGTTCTAAGAACTCCAGTGGCTCCAAGGACTCTAAAGAGTCCAAGGGAAAGTCTGCCACCTCTGACACCCCGAAGCCCAACCTCTCCTCTAAGTTGGGGAAGGATGGCAAGCTCACCACCGCCGAACGCAAGCACCACTTCAACCTGAAGCTGTGCATGTTCTGTGGGCTCACTGGGCACATGGCCAAGAACTGCCCGAAGTCCACCTCCAAGGCCTCTACCGGCTGTGGAGCTAAGGCCGCCACTCTGGAAGCCAAACCGGAGACCTTCTCGGAGGCAAAAAAAATAGAGTGCAACCTCCAGGACTCCGCACAGTCTGGAGATTGTGTTGACCCCGCCTGTGCACCTAAGGAGATCTGACTCAATGTGTCTGCTCTTTCTGACCCCTGTTCCCTCATCCCCTCAGTCAGCCTTATTGGTCAGGACATTCCTCTGTTTTCCACGCTTGTAGATTCCGGTTCCTCTGACTGTTTCATAGATACAATATTTGTCAATAAACACAGTCTTTCAACCTACTCCATACCCCCACTCCAACTCTGACTTTTCGACGGAACATCTAACTCCACAATCACTCAAGCCATCAACCTCTCTGTCCACTTCAAAACTGGCGACATCACCCTGACAACATTATACGTCACTCCACTGGACAGTTCCTGTTCTCTTGTCCTGGGACACAACTGGCTCACCCGCTTCAATCCGTTGATTAATTGGGTTTCGAGCAGTATTTCGTTCCGCTCATCTGAGCAGCCCATGCCTGCAAACCTGAGCTCATCTCTGCAGCCTCCGGACCCTTCTCCTCCGGCTGACCCCATCACCCCCAATCCGCCTAGTTTTTCCGAACGCAAGGCTCTGCCCATCACGTTCGTCAGTGCCCCCGCTTTCACATTGGCCTATCAACTCCAGGGCTTCACCCAGTTCAGCCTGCAGATCCGCCCCGAGAAGAGCGACCTCTGCTCTGCCTCTGCAGATCCTCCTCCCGATCCAGTTGATCTCTCTGGAATCCCTCCGGAGTATCACGACTTCACCGATATGTTCAGCAAGAGCAAAGCGTCTATGCTTGCTCCACATCACGAGCATGATCTGAAGATTGACCTCAAGGAAGGAGCCTCTCCTCCTTTGGGCACCCTCTACTCCCTCTCACCCTCCGAACTTGAGTCCCTCCAGACGTTCCTCGACGAACACCTTAAAAATGGGTTTATCTGCCCATCCTCCTCCACTCATGCCGCTCCGGTCCTCTTCGTCCGCAAGAAGGATGGTTCACTCCACCTTTGCGTCGACTTCAGAGAACTTAACAAGATCATGAAAAAAGACCGCTATCCACTCCCCTGCATCTCCGACCTCCTCGACGCTCCGAGCCGCGCTAAGATCTACACCAAGATCAACCTCTGGCATGCATACCATCTGGTCCGTGTTGCTGAGGGTGACGAATGAAAGACCTCCTTCTGAATGTGCTATGGCTCCTTTGAATGGCTTGTTATGCCATTTGGTCTGATGAACACCCCTGCGGCGTTCCAGTGGTTTGTCAACTCGATCTTCGCTGATCTCCTTGACGTTTGCATCATTGTCTACCTGGATGACATCCTAATCTTCTCCGAAGACAAAGCCTCCCACAAGGAGCATGTCCAGGAAGTCCTCCAGAGACACCACAAACATGGTCTCTATGCGAAACCCGAGAAATGCGAATGGAACACCGACTCCACCGAATACCTCAGCTACCAACTCTCTCCCTCTGGCCTGACGATGTCTGAAGACAAAGTCAAGGCTATTCAGGAGTGGCCGGTACCACGGAAAGTCCAGGACATCCAGTCCTTCTTGGGGTTTGCCAACTTTTACCAATGGTTTATCGCTAACTACTCCGATATCGTCGTGCCCCTCACTCGCCTCACTCACAAGGGTACTCCGTGGCTCTTCAACGATGCTTGCCTCACCGCCTTCCAGTCCCTAAAGGTCGCCTTCACCTCCACTCCCATCCTTGTCCATTGGACTCTGGACACTCTGATGATAGTAGAAACCGACGCCTCTGACTACGCCGTGGCCAGCATTCTCTCCATCTGTTGTCCGGATGAGGAAGTCCAGCCTGTCACTTTCTCCTCTCGGACCCTCTATGCTCCGGAGCTCAACTATGACACCCACAACAAGGAACTCCTTGCCATCTTCGAGTCCTTCCAGGCTTGGCAACACTACCTTGAAGGCTCCGGCACCCCTATTGACATTGTCACTGACCACAAGAACCTCGAGTACTTCGCCACCACCAAGCTCCTGACCCGCCAGCAAGCCCGGTGGTCGGAGTTCCTCTCCCAGTTCCATATAGTGGTTCATTTCCGCCCCAGACGCCTTGGTGCAAAACCCGATTCCCTTACTAGACACTGGGATGTCTATCCGAAAGAGGGGGATAGGGACTACGCTCATGTCAATCCACACAATTTCTGCCCCGTTTTCACCAACGAGCAACTCACTGTGTCCCTCCGGGCTACCTATCTCGCTGCCCCCGTCCTCTGGGCTAGCACCCTTTTCGATGTCGAGTCCCTTCACACCGACATCCTCTCCGCTCTCCCCTCCAATCCTCTGGCCTCCATCCACATGTCCTCTACAGAACCCGAGCCCTGATGGTCCATCGACTCCGACGGATTCCTCTATCTGGATGATCGAATATATGTTCCCAACTCCACAGACCTCCAACTCTGAGTGCTCCACTATAAGCACAACCATCTGCTCTCCAGACATTTTGGCCAGAGCCGGACCCTGGAACTGATCCACTGTGAATACTATAAGGATCAACTCAGTCATTGCAAGGGCAGACGGACTGTTATCTATTCACCTATAAGGATCAACTGCATATGGGTAAGTACAAAGTGTGGTGCGGTCAACAAAGGGGATACTCACCTCAGTCATTGCAAGGGCAGATGGACTGAGGTGCCAACTACGAGCACGGTATCTAAATACTCGTAGGTACAAGCTAGATGTCTAATGGGGAAAATGAAGAATGTATGGTACGGCTATGTAAAAGGTAGAATGTACCAGGTCCGACTAGTTACGTAACTCACTGGCAATGTTGGGCGGTGTATGAGTTGCATGGAGTGGCGCTTGGTACTGTGGCTGCACAGGTGCTCGGCAGCATGCACGGTTGCTGGTTCCGACACTCCCCCTCAAGCTGCGCGCAGTCCGAGCTCTGCAGCAAAATGCTTGACCTTCGGCGAGGGCAGGGCCTTGGTGAAGACGTCGGCCACCATATCACCCATGGGGCAGTAGATGAGTCGGAGTTTTCCATCGTCAATGACCCAGCGAATGAAATGAAAATGCACGTCAATGTGCTTGGTGCGTGTGTGATACTGGTGGTCCTTTGCGAGCACTATCGCAGACTGGTTATCTGAAAAAACAGTAGTGGGGTCATTGATGGCGGTGAAGGTTTTAGCTATGAGAGAACAGAGCCAGAGGGCCTCTTTCGCGGCATGCGTCGCACCAACGTATTTGCTCTCAGTGGTAGAAAGCGAGATGATTTCCTGATGCTTTGAACTCCAAGATACTGTGCCTCCATCTATTAAGAAGGTGTAGCCCGACACTGCACAGCAGTCCTTGATGACACTGCCATCTGCATCAGTGTAACCAGCGAGCGGTTTT
Source organism: Pulveroboletus ravenelii (assembly GCA_038090235.1). Taxonomy (NCBI): domain Eukaryota; kingdom Fungi; phylum Basidiomycota; class Agaricomycetes; order Boletales; family Boletaceae; genus Pulveroboletus; species Pulveroboletus ravenelii. The sequence goes on along the minus strand of JBBPMH010000314.1, from coordinate 26,807 downwards.
TCTCCCCCTCCATATGTTAGCTTGAGACCTTTTGTGCCTAGCAAGTAGTGGTAGATTTGCTTCACAGCATCCCAGTGTGCCTGTCTGTAATTTGACGAAAAACGGGACACCTGCGACACAGCATACGAGATGTCGGGCCTAGTGCCCAATGCTGCATACATGAGGGATCCAACGGCCTCCTGGTATGGGATGTGGTGCATGGCAGCATACTCAGCTGCAGTTGAAGGGGATTGGGCGACACTGAGCTTGGTGCTAGGATCCATTGGCGTGGAGATCGGCTTCAAGTCATCAAAATTGAAACGGTGGAGGATGGATTTGATGTACATCATCTGGGAGAGAGCGAGCATGCACTCATTGCAGTCGCATGTCACCTCGATACCAAGCAACCAATGTAGCTCGCCAAGGTCAGTTACCTCGACGAAGCGGCTGAGTTGCGTTTTGACATTGTCTACAAGCTCCTTGCTGGTGGCAGCTATGGTACAGTCATCAATGTGCACAACTATGACGGTTAGCGAGTGGTCAGTCTGCTTGACGAATATGGCTTGGTCAACTTCGCACTGTCAGAAGTGTAGCTTAGTTACCAATATTTTGACCAGTCGTTGGTACCAGCGGCGGCTGCTCTGTTTTAGACTATACAATGTCTTATGTAGGCAGCACACACGGTGTGGATGGCTCAGGTCAGCATAACCTGGCAGTTGTCACATGTAGATGACTTCGTCATCCTGCAGTCTCCTGTTGAGGTACACACCCTTTATGTCAATTTGATGCAGTTCGAGGTCTTGTCGGGCAGCGAGAGTGAGTACTGTACGGATGGATGCGAGCTTAGCGACTGGGGCATATGTGTCAAAGTAGTCGATGCCAGGGACTTGCGAGAATCCCTGGGCGACGAGACACACTTTGTAGCATATGATGTTGCCCACTGCATCCTTTTTTGCACGGAAAACCCACTTAGATCCAACAATATTCGCACCAGGTGGGGGGTCAGCTAGTTCCCAGGTGCCTGCCTTTTCGAGCGTATCAAGCTCTTCTCTGATGCCATGCTCCCACTGTGGCCAATCAGAGTAGCGGCGTGCATCTGCGAGTGCAGTGGGCTCGAGCGCTTCTGTGGCAGCAGTACCTTGCTCAACGAGCATGGTCAGCTCGCGCTCATCATAGTCCTGCTCGTACCTGTCATTGATGACGGCGAGCATTTGCTCTGCCATTCCATCGGCTTCAAGTATGGCGGGCTGGGGGGCCGGTTCCTCGGCTACAGCGTCGGGTGATTGGACACCCCGGGGAAGGGCAGTGGTGGCAGCCTTGCCGCTGATAATATCGAGCATGTGCTGGCTCAGCTTGCAGATGCACTTGGCACGCGGCTCATTCTCGTCATCAAGAGGGTGAAGGGCAAGCAGTTGCGGAGGCGGCGAGGCGGACAGTGATGGCAACGGTGTTAGTGGCGATAAGGGCGATAACGGGGGGTCTGGAGCGGTGGCATTTGCTGGAGGCTGTGTAGCAGTCTGGATTGGCGTGACTGACGTTGTGACTGATGGTTTGACTGATGGTGTGACTGACAGTTTGTAAGCAGTAGCATTTACGGGTAGCTGTGCTGCAGTGCTGGTGCCGAAAATGGTAGGTTCTTCCTCCCCCTCAATGGCATGTGGCACATGATCAAAATACATGTTGTGCTCAATGGTCACAGTGCGCTTCAACGGCCAGTACACACGGCATGCATTTTCAGTACGTTCATCGATCCCCATCCATTTTCCGTGCTCAACACATCCTCCCAGCTTAGATCCTGTGCCTGTTTTGATGAAAACGGGCAATCCCCATTCGTGCAAACGGCTCAAATCGGGCGGTTTGCCCAGTGCAGCCTCGTACGGTGATTTGCCAGCGAGCGCTTTGGTAGGCGTTCGATTTTTTAACCATACGGTGTGATGCGCGGCCTCTCCCCATAGGTATTTAGGCAATCCGCTCGCGTGCAACATCGCATGGACTTTCTCCAAAATCGTCCGGTTAAGGCGCTCAGCAACACCGTTATGCTGTGGTGTGTTGTGCGCAGTGAGGTGCTGCACTGTCCCCTGCCATTCAAGGTAAAGTATGAATTCCTTTCCCTGATATTCTCCCCCTCGATCCGAGTGGAGGAGCTTGACCTTCGCTGCTAACTGCCGGTCCAACCAGGCTTCGAAACCATAGTAGGCCTCGAAAGTTTCACTCTTTTGCCGCAAGGGACGAAAATGGGTGAGTCTCGTATTATCATCCGTGAACGTGACATAGTAGCATTTTCCACCGAGTAATGCGATAGGTGCTGGACCCCAAACGTCCGAGTAGACAATATCGCCGATTGACTCGGTGCGCGGGCCTTCTCACTCCTTCGCGATGGGCTTACGAGTGGCTTTGCCATACACGCACGATTCGCAAAAGGTAGGTTTGTCTTTTGTTGTGTCAACCTTCAGGCCGCTGACAAGGCCTTGTTCTGCTAGACGACATGCGACCGTTGGCGCGATATGGCCCATTCGATGGTGAAATTCCATCACGGTGAGTTGCTCTGTTGTAGCAGCTGCATCCTCTCCCTCATGCACGACACGATATAGACCTTTTGCCGATCGTGGTATACGCCCGATTGTTTCTCCATCAGCATCTCAGATTGTGCAGTACCTATCTGCAAACGTTGTCGAGAGCCCAAGCTCATCCAGATGACCGATTGAGACAAGTGTGTACCCCACCTTGGGTGAGTATAATACTTCTGTTAGGTGCAGCTTTGAGACTCCCAGACCATTCAGGATCTCGATGATAAGGTCGCCCACTCCTGTGGCGCTGAACTTCTGTTGGTTTGCAGCAGTGAATGATTTCGGCGGGATTGTTTGGACGTTCAGCATGCGGTCTTTGTCTGGACTGATATGACAGGTAGTGCCAGAGTTGTATAACTCAACGCGGCATGTATCGGTTTGACGGTCGCTAACTTCCATAGCAGCGTTCTCTAGGTCATTTTCGGTGGGTGCAGGGCCAGTGCAGTCACTAGATGGTTTGTCTTCGACTTCTCGTACCTGAGGCTCTTCCTCATCTCATCTGCAGCTACTCAAGCTGTCATCTCCAGTGACCGAGAACCAATCACTGTCGTCATCTTCTGGGGCTTCTCGGACTCTCCCAGGTATGTCGTCGTCCTCGTTTTCACTGTCTGACTCTGTTGGTATCAGATCAGGGAGTGGCTCGTCATCCTCTATGACTCCAAACACTCCGTCCTCAGAATCAGCGTCATCCATCACAATATGGGTGCTTTCCGAGTAAGTCTTCTTTTTTCCGCCTTTGGGAGATTTATCGCACTTCGCCGCCAGATGCTGGTCTGATTCACAGTTCCAGCATGTGCACTTTGGTTGGTTGCTGTAGGAGGATGCTCGTCCTTGACCCTGACCTCTGCCAGACCTCGTGGATGGCACCACAGCCATTGCCTCGTCATGGTCTTTTGCATCGTTTCTGCCAGTATGCTTTGTCTTCTGTCGCTCAGCCTCTTCGCTAATGAGTGAGATCAGAACATCGGGTTCGATCATCTTGGTCGGCATATACAAACATGCAATGGCAAGCTGAGTTGACGCGAAGTTGGTGAGATGAGGAGGAAGGGATTTGATAATGGTTGATCGGTAATCCTTTTCGTTAACTTCCACTCCTACTGATGCAAGTTCCTCTCGCTTGGTCCGTAGGTCATCCAGGAATTGTCGTGTGTCACCACCTTTCGGCATTCTGGACTTGAGGAACTGGGTATGCAGGTCCATTTGTGTGTAAGCCCCTTTCTCGGTATACTCCCGCTCGATTTCTTTCCACATCTCTTTTACAGTCGCCAGCTTCTGAATCTTCAATGCTGTTGAATCCGGAATTCGCTGTGTAAGTAGATGCTTTGATATACCCTCGTCTTTTCGCCACTTGTTGTTCAGTTCAGTTTTGTCAGCAGTCATGGGGCTGGCGAATGACGGTTTCGCAGCGGATCCTTTTGAAATGGCCCCATAAGTCCTTGGCCTCAACTGCAGTCTGGAAATGGAAAGAGAAAATTGCCCAGTTCATGCCTTTGACATTGAGCTTGGGCATGTTGCTGGGGAGTGTATCGGTGGTAATAGGAACGGTAGTCGACATTTCGATAAATGGTAGGTCAATAGCGCCAAGCGGCGGGGCTCATAACCTATAAGGATCAACTCAGTCGTTGCAAGGGCAGACGGACTGTTATCTATTCACCTATAAGGATCAACTGCATATGGGTAAGTACAAAGTGTGGTGCGGTCAACAAAGGGGATGCTCACCTCAGTCGTTGCAAGGGCAGACAGACTGAGGTGCCAACTACGAGCATGGTATCTAAATACTCATAGGTACAAGCTAGATGTCTAATGGGGAAAATGAAGAATGTATGGTACAGCTATGTAAAAGGTAGAATGTACCGGGTCCGACTAGTCGCGTAACTCACTGGCAACGTTAGGCGGTGTACGAGTTGCATGGAGTGGCGCTCAGTACTATGGCCGCACAGGTGCTCAGCAGCATGCACGGTTGCCGGTTCCGACAAATACACCTGGCCAGGTATCAGGACATTTGTCAAGGAGTATATCTCCTCCTGTACTGCCTGTGCACGCGCGAAGGTTCCTCAGCACCGACCCTATGGACTGCTCAAGCAGCTCCCGATTCCTGAGAAGCCATGGAACTCCATCTCCATGGACTTCATCGAACAACTCCCATCCTCCTCCGGATTCACAGCCATCCTCATCATAATGGACTGCCTGTCCAAGCAGTGCATCTTCATCCCTATGCATGATACCATCACATCTCCGGAGCTGGCTAAGCTCTTCCTCCTCCATGTCTTCTCCAAGCATGGAGTCTCCTCCCATGTTACCTCCGATTGAGGTATGGAGTTCGTCTCGCACTTCTTCCACTCTCTCAGAAAAGCCCTTGACATTCACCTCCACTTCACCTCCAGTTACCACCCTGAAGGAGACGGTCAGACCGAGTGAATGAACCAGACCCTGGAACAGTACCTCCAGATTTATTGTAGCTACCAGCAAGACAACTGGTCCAAACTCCTGCCTCTCGTGGAGTTCACATACAACAACTCTCTGAGTGCTACCACAGGTGTCTCCCTATTCTTCGCTAACAAGGGCTACCACCTGAACATCACAGTGCACCCCAAGCATGACCTTACCTCTGCTCGAGCCCGCAAGTACTCCATTGACCTCAATTCCCTCCACATCTTCCTCTGTGAGGAGATGGCTCACACTCAAGAGCAATACCAAGGCCCTGTGGATGCCAAGTGAATTCTGGCACCGGACTTCAAAGTCAGTGACCAGGTCTTCGTCAAAGCCAAGTATTTCTGCTCCATGTGGCCCTCCAAGAAACTGTTACGATCAATCCCGAAGGGTTGAAGCATTGACTTGGCTTGAAGGTCGAAGGCGGAGATTGCTATCAGCAACTAGCTGGTAACAAGACGAGGTCGAAGGACATAACCCACAGATGGCAGGGTCAAAGGTTCTATCAATGAACAGTTGATGGTTTCAAGGTTGAGAAACCTAGTTCTAGCAATATGCTATCAAGGGGGCGAGGGCAAGAGCTGAGCGCTCAGTTGAGTGTAGAGCGAGGACACACAGAGGAAGCCAGGGTATTTGCCGAGTAGGTCTAAGTTAAGTTTGACAAGTAGACCTACGAGGGTTTTTATAGTACATTGGAAAACAACAATGTAAAACGTGAACAACGAAGAAACAACAGGGATTGGTAAACGTATGAGTAAACCAACAAATGGCAAAAGGAACTCGATGACTGATGGAGGAACTACAAGCCCAATACGAGAGAATCGGACGAGGAGACTAATGTTTGATGACTAACGATGGAAGTGGGGTGGGGACAAAGGAAAACAAAGAGGAACGGAAATGAAACGTAACATTACCCCCCTGTTAAGGCGAGGAGACACCGTCGACTTCCTAAAATTCCCGGTAACTATACCCAGGGGAACCGGTCATGTTGCTGTAAGCTTCGGCTGTGAACGGGTCATCGTCGGGAGAGTCTGTACGAGGGGGAGGGACAGGGATGGGACTCCCAGAACGCCTACGAGGGTGTGCACGAAACGGCTGTTGGCAGTGCAGTCTGTGGGGAGGGGGGGACAGCGACGGCGGGGACGGAGGGAGTGTCGGGCGGCGGGAGTGGTTAGATGATGAAGAGGAAGAGGCCCCTCCAGAAGGGCGATGCGGGGAACAGATGGTGGAGAGGTCAACTCGCAGTGGAGTCCGCTGGGGAACCCCAGCTCGGCAGTGTACCATGGCGCATTGATACTGCGCATGTCCAGGGGCCCAGGTGTGGCAAATGGGACACTCGTAGAGTTCACAATTGACTTGTACGTGCCCCAGCCGGCGGCATTGGAAGCACGCCTGTCGGTAGAGTGGGTGAGATGTAGGGAGAGGCCACGGATGTCGCCCCCAATAGGAAGTTTCCTCTTTCTCTAAGGTGGCTATTTCTTCGGGTCCAGGAGGAGGGGGTGAAGCCGAAGGGTCATCGTCATGTCCGAGGTTGTCGTGGCTAGTTGGGAAGGGGCGGCGGTAGCAAGGTCGGTTATGTTCAGCTTTCTCGGCAAGGTAACGATCAAGGTCAGCCATGTACTCCCCTAGCCTCATTTGGTAACCGATCGATCCGAGGTGTCTGTGAAGGACGGCACGGATCGAGCATAGGCAGTGTTTCGCCACGATCAGGTCCGAGTGGGAATGGAGGGAGTCGATTAGTAGGTCAAGGTGGCATACTTCCATGAAGGCATCAATGAGGGAGGCTAGCAGGGAGCCTGGTGAGAGGTTGTCGTCCATCGGGAGGGCAAGGTGGGGGTCGGCGACATGCGTCATGAGGAGGGTGCAGTATTCTTCATCAGGGAGGTCATCCCTGAGGCATTGGGCGTAAATGGGGACGTCGGGAGGTCGGATCCCGTCGTCATGGCTATGATGAAGGATACGCCACTCGCTGATGGTAGGGTGAGGGGTGCCGGGATGGGTGGGGGAGTCAATAGGTGAGGATAACGTTACAGAGGAGGGGGAGGTCAGTCCAGTTGTTGGAGAACCCGATTGAACAAGATAAACAGGAGCTCGAACGCTCTCTGTTGACTTCTGAATGGGCGGAACATCCGTACGAGCAGGTGTTCTTGCTCTAGGAGGATCCGGAGCAATCCGGGTGTCAGGGGAGGGTACTCGGTGAGAGGGGCGAGAGGAGGCATCAGAGGTGGACATGTAGTTGATAGAATGGGAGACGGAATGGGGGAAGAACTTTGGGTGGAGGCGTTTATATGCATTCAAGACTAGTGGGGCGTTGTTCATTTCTAACTCCGAAACCCAGGAGTCTTCTTCAGCCAAGTATCCTTTCCATCGGACAAGGTATCTTCGATGGGACGGAGTTCCGCGATGCCGTACAATTTTCTCGACTTCGTATTCTTCTTCTCCTTCAATTAGGTCAGGTGGTGGAGCAGGAAAGTTCCGTCCGTGTACGTTGTTTTCGCGATAGGACGATAAGAGGGAAGCATGGAACACGGGGTGAATTTTCCATGTGGGGGGGAGTCGGAGTTCATAGGAGATTGGTGATAAGACCTTTGTGATAACGAAGGGTCCTTCTCGTTTCGGGGCGAATTTAGGGCTGGTGAGGGAACATTTTAAGTTCCGGGCTTCTAACCACACCTTATCTCCTCGTTTCCATGGGGTGAATCCTCGCATGTTCCTTGATTTCATTACTTGGCAGGCTAATTCGTGTGCTGCTAGGGCTTCGTTTCTCATGTGTGATAAGGTTTTGAGTCGTGATTCGACGGCGGGGAGGTTTGTTTCGGAGATAATCGTGAGGAGGGGTTTCGGCTCGTATCCCATCATGAGGTAGAATGGTGATTGGCCAGTGACTAAGTGGGGATGGTGGTTGTGAGCAAATTCCGCCATAGGAATGTGTTTGGCCCAACTTGTTGGGTTATCATGGCAAAAGACCCGGAGGTACGTTTCGACTTCCTGGTTGACCCTTTCGGTTTCCCCGTCGGTTTGGGGGTGGTAGGCGGTGGAGAGGGCCAGGGAGTATCCGAGGAGGGATGCTAGGGCTTTGGTGAATTCCAAGGCGAATTGGGGGCCTCGGTCAGATATGATCTTGTCATAAAGTCCAAATCTGGTGTATACTTTGTGGAAAAAAAGGTGGGCAATTCCTTTGGCAGTGATGGATTTCTTAGTTGGGCACAAAATTACCCCCTTCGTAAGCCCATGGTCGACCATGACCAGAAGACTGTCAAAGCCACCGGACAGGGGGAGGTCCGTGATCAGATCATAGGACAGCTGCTGGAAGGGGCGGGTACAGGAGGAAGGAATGGGGGTCAAGGGAGTGACCGTAGGATGTGTATTGACCTTGTTTTGCTGGCAGAGGGCACAACCCTGAATGTAGTTGCAGATAAAAGAGGCCAGACCGGGCCACCAGAAGTCACGAGAGACAAGTTGATGGGTTTTGAGAAAGCCAGGGTGGCCGGCGGAGGGGTGGTCATGGCAGGCGGATACAGCAGCACGACGATGGGAGTCAGGTAGATAGACACGGCTGTGGTAGGTGAGGATGCCAGCGTCGAACTTCCAATCCGAGAGACGTGAGTGGAATTGCGAAGGAACCATGCCCTCGAGGGCGTGTAGCGCATTAAGCACGAGGGGGTCGGCGGCGGACGAGGCAGCAACTTTCTCAGAGAGATCTGTGTCGATCAAGTTTATGAAGAGGTCGGCCGGAAGGAGAGTAACGTCCAGATTGTCTTCGTCGTCGTCCCTGGCATGGTCTGGCCGGCAGGAGAGAGCATCGGGAGCGGCTAGGGAAGATCCCGGGACGTGGGTGAAGTGGAGATCAAAGTCGGCCAGGTCGAGAAGCCAGCGGGCTTGTCGCCGGTTAAGTTTGTGTGGCTCCCGGAAGTAGGTGAGGTTTTTGTGGTCAGTTAGGACGTCCACTGGGAATGCCGAGCCATGTAAATGGTGACGCCAGATTTTGAGCGCGCGGATGACAGCAAGGAGTTCTCGGTCATATATGTCATAGTTTCTTTCGGCGGGGGAGAGGGATTGGGAGAGGTAGGCACAAGGTTTGAGGTCGCCATTGCCATCCGGTTGAAGGAGGATTCCCCCAGTAGCCCACTTGGAAGCGTCGGTGGAGATGGCGAAAGGTCGAGTAGGGTCGGGTAACTGGAGAACGGGTTCAGCGAGAAAGGCGTTTTTTAACGCCTGGAAGGCGGTTTCGCAGGAGGTTGACCAGTCCCAAGGATGGTCCTTTTTGGTGAGGTCAAGGAGGGGTCGGGTGACGGTGGAGTAATCCGGGATGAATTGTCGATAGAAATTGGCAAAGCCAAGGAAGGATTGGACGTCCCTGACTTTGGTGGGAGTTGGCCAGTCCGCAATTCCTGCTAGTTTAACAGGGTCCATTGCAAGTTCACCGGGTTTAACTATCATGCCGAGATATTCCACTTGGGTAGTGGCAAACTCGCATTTCTCAAGTTTGAGATGGAGGTCAAGTTCTTCCATTCGTTTCAGGACGCGACGGGTTCGTTCGGTGTGAGTTTGTTCATCTGGGGAAAAGATGAGAAGGTCGTCCATATAAATGACTAACCATCCTTCAGCAATGAGGTCGTGGAAGGAGTCATTCATGAAACGTTGGAAGGTGGCTGGTGAGTTGGTAAGTCCGAAGAACATTACGGTTGGTTCGAAAAGTCCTTTGTGCGTGACGAAGGCAGCTTTCCAACAGTCGGACTCCTTAATTCGGACGTTGTTATATCCCCAACGGACGTCGAATTTGGTGAAGACTTTTGCACCCTGCAGGCGGTCTATGAGATCCGAGATGAGCGGTAAGGGGTAGGTATCGCGAACCATGTGTTGGTTCAGGTATCGGTAGTCTTGGCAGGGACGAAGTTTTCCGTCTTTCTTTTTGACAAAGAAGAAAGGGGACGATTGGGGTGATTTTGATGGGCGGATTTTTCCTGAACGGAGGTTTTCTTCCAGGAATTCCTCCATAGCTTTCTTTTCTTCCTCGGTAAGAGAGTAAAGCTTGGCGGATTTCGGTTTGAAGGTTTCATCTAGCTCAATGGAATGATCGCAGGGTCGGGTTGGGGGGACGTGGTCGGCTGATTCTTTGGTGAATACTGATGCAAAGTCGGCAAAGTCCGGGGGAAGTACAGTAGTCTTCTTTTCCGGGAGGGCATGAATGGCTAGATCGGTGGCTGTGGTCAGTTTTCGGACCATTTCTGCCTCCTCCCAAGCTTTCCATTCGGAGTGAGTAGGGAACCTTCCCCCTTTGTCGTAGTTCAGATAGACATAGAGGTCTTCGTCCCACTTTTCGTCAGTGTTGACGTGTTGGATATGATGGGAGTTAGGACGAGGTGTTTTTCGGGCGGCATGTTCCATAAGCCATTTGTCCAACGTTGGGTTGGGTGTTCCTTGGGGGGACCCCCTTGGTCTGGTTTCTGGTAGAGATTCTGAGACGGGGAGGGAAAGCGTATACATCGGCCAGTTGATGGCGGGGTTAGCTTTCTTGAGTCAGGTCATTCCTAGTATGACCAGAGTGTCTCCAAGGTGCATTACGCTGAATTCTTCGGAGTAACAGAGGTCGGCTAGGCAGAAATCTAGGGTAATGGTGAATTTTATTTCGCCGCAGCGATTGGGGGTTGAATCAGCGTTTCATACAGGAATAGGCTGAGGGAGTTGGGTCATAGGGAGTTGGTGTTTCTTTGCAAATTCCCAGTCTATGCAGGAGCAGCTTGCTCCGGAGTCAAGGACGGCACGGGTTCTAATGTCTTTTGTGTTGGGTGCAAGGATGAGGGGGAGAACGATGGCCTTAGATTTCCTTGCTACCAATACATGAGAGTTAGGAGAAGTCTGCATTAGGGGAACTTCTCCTTTTAAAAAGACGAATCCCATTTTCCGAATGTTACTCTTTTTACGTCTTCCCCTTTCTCCTCTTCTTCATCTTCAATTTCTTGAAGTTTGGGGAGGTCATCGGTTTTTACCCTTTTTACCTGTTGGGCTTGGGGGGCGCCTTTGTTACTAGAGAAGGTCGGACATCTGTTGGACATATGTCCGGGTTGGCGGCAGTGGAAGCAGAGTTTTTTCTCAAAGCAGCGTTTCCTTTCGGCGGGGGTTAGCTTGTCTACTCAGATGATATCTACGTCCATAGCGTCTGGGTCTTTGGTAGTAGCGGCAGTTGCTTTTCCCTGAGCCTGGGAGAAGTAGGTGAACTTGGTTCGGCTGCCATGGTTGAATGCTTTGGCTCGCTCCCAGTGGGCGACGAAGTGGACCGCCTTGGTATACCAGGATTCTATTTTCTCCAGAATGAAATCCATGGCGAAAATCCGTTGTCGGACAGTTTCTGGGAGTCCTTCTGCAAAGAAGGCTATGAGGACGTCTTCTTCGGTTACTCCGCTGACGGCTACTTGGTTTTTGAACTTGGCAATGTAGGCGTTGAGATCTTCAATTTTCCGAACTCTGGTACGCGCCAGCCAGTGGATGGCTTGGGCCTTGGTATCTTCGTGTTCGAATGTGGCTTTAAAGTCAACGACGAATTCGACCCAGGTTCTGAACTTTCCGTTGGCTAGGACCTTGGTTCGGAACGTGTTAGCCCAAGTTGATGCTGATCCCTTGGTCATAAAGGAGAGGGCGAAGGCGATTTGCTTATCGTCATTGTTGTAGATCTCCTTGTTGATCATAAGGTAGATATCGACAGAGTTGAGCCATGGGATAGCCTTTGCATAGGTTCCATCGAATTCGTCGGGTTTAGAGAGACGTATTTCGGTAGGTTTGTTTGACATGGGGGATGGGGGACGAGAGAATGGAGGTGGGGTTGGTGGTCTGCAAGGTGGTTAGTTTCGTCTGGCACGCCACTCGTCTCTCTGTCGTCGTAGTTCCTCAGTTTCTAGGTGAGGGTAGACTGGTCATCGGGTGGTTGGGGTTGGGGATGGAGGAGTTGGTTCTCGGGGAAGAGAGAGTCCTGCTGAAAGTCGTTGGGCAAGTTCGGTGTCCGCTTGTTGTTCGGCAACAGAGGAGATAGGTACGTCAGGGGACGGTGAACGTCGTTCTTCGCTTGGTTGCGGATCAGGATCAGAGTCGTCGGTATCCCTGGTGGTTTCTTGGGCTGGTCCAAGAAGGTTATCGAAGAATGAGGTTTGACGAGGTTGGGGTGCTCATGGCAACTGGGGTTGTCACGACGTCGAGGGGCGTTGGGGCGGGCGGTTGAAGGAAATGTTGGCGGCTTTAGGCGGTGCTAGCCGCAACTATAGAACTTAGACCTTTTATTACGATCAATCCCGAAGGGTTGAAGCATTGACTCGGCTTGAAGGTCGAAGGTGGAGATTGCTATCAGCGACTGGCTGGTAACAAGATGAGGTCGAAGGACGTAACCCGCAGACGGCAGGGTCAAAGGTTCTATCAACAAACAGTTGATGGTTTCAAGGTTGAGAAACCTAGTTCTAGCAATATGCTATCAAGGGGGCGAGGGCAAGAGCTGAGCGCTCAGTTGAGTGTAGAGCGAGGACACACAGAGGAAGCCAGGGTATTTGCTGAGTAGGTCTAAGTTAAGTTTGACAAGTAGACCTACGAGGGTTTTTATAGTACATTGGAAAACAACAATGTAAAACGTGAACAACGAAGAAACAACAGGGATTGGTAAATGTATGAGTAAACCAACAAATGGCAAAAGGAACTCGATGACTGATGGAGGAACTACGAGCCCGATACGAGAGAATCGGACGAGGAGACTAATGTTCAATGACTAACGATGGAAGTGGGGCGGGGACAAAGGAAAACAAAGAGGAATGGAAATGAAACGTAACAGAAACTCTCTGAGAAGAACTTGGGGCTGTATGACATTATTGCTAAGGCAGGAAGTCACTCCTTTACCCTCCATCTCCCGGAGTCCATGAGGTCTGTACACCCGGTCTTCCATGTCTCTCAATTAGAACCCTCCGTTCTGAACACCATTCTGAACCAGATTCAGCCCCCACCACCTCCAGTGGAAGTAGATGGCAAACCAGAGTACGAGATCACAGAGATCCTCAACTCCAAAGTGGACAGACGGAGAAAGAATTGCAAATTGCTGTACTTGGTGTGTTGGTCCGGTTACAAGGGTACTGACGAAGAGATGTCGTGGTTGCTCGCCACCGAGCTTGATCATGCGTCCGAACTCATCTTGGAGTTTCATCTCCAGTATCCAGACAAACCCGGGCCTCACACCATATGAATGCACATCAAGTCCATTGCAATAAAGTCTACGTTAAACCTCCCTATCGCTATTCACCCCATCTCCATTCTCCACTTCCTTTGCTGCCAACTCCACCAACTCATCCCTCACCTCCTCCACCTCGTCCATGTCGGCCTCCAACTCTGCCTCCAACTCTGCCTCTGACCTCCCTCCATAGATCTCCTCCGCCTTCAGCTCGACGAACCATTCCAACAGGTAGTTGGTGTGGTCAAGGTGTCGAACCATGCTCTGCAGGAGTTTCCTGACCTCAGAGTTTTCCCGCGCACCCTCCGTGCCTCCACTCCCCTCCGGCTCCTTCAAGTCCGCGACCTCCATTCACACCTTCTTCCTCTGCAGCGCCTCCACCTCGCTGTCCTGCCGTTTCTGCTGCCTCTCCGTTCTCTCCTCTCCAGCCCATTCACATCAGGCCTGAGCTGCCCGACACTCCATGCATGACATCGCCTTGCCTGGTCTGGGCACACATTCGAGGCCGCACCCTGCACACCGCGAGCACATGCACTCCTTCCCCATTCTGGAGTCCTGTGCACTCTGGACTTCCTGGGCCTACCAAAAGTCAGTTATGTTGTCACTAGGTGATGACCACTCACCTGTTCACACGCCTCCTCCTCCTCCTGGTGCTTTGCCTCCTCCTCTCGGCGTTTCGCCTCCTCCGCTCTCCACTTCACCGCCTCCTCCGCCACTTTACACCACTCCTCGGCCTCGGCCTCCTTTTTCTTCCGCTCCTCTGCCGCCCTTTTCTCCTGTGCACGCCGACGCCACTCTGAGAACTTTGCCATGAGCGTGTTGTCATTGTCATCTACATGCTCAGCAAGCTGCTCATCGGGCCAGCTGCGGACTTGGAGGTGCGCGTCGGACATGATGAAGATGGTAGTTGGGAAGAAGGAACAAACCACCACACTGAAAAAATTTATGCGGACTTTTCGAACTCCGTTCCGAACTCCGCATTGTGCTAAGCGGTTTCCACACCACACTCCACTCTGCATTGTCCTCACTAATGGCCTTCAGGGGTTCAGGCCTAGAGGGGGGATACTGTCATATCCCGTGCAACTCCTAACTCCAGATCCAACTCTGGCCCCATTTCCCTCGAACTCCAGTGCGTTCCCGATGAGCATGCACCCTAGACACTCCGGACTCTGTAGCTATTAATCCCGCCTTACTGTACTTACGTTCCATTCTTCACTTACCCTTGTACACTGCCCATTTCCTCCATAGCCCCCTCCGACCCTGTCATTGTACTATTCCACCTCTGGCTCTGAGTTCTCGGTTCCCATACCAGTGCTCCCCCTCCGTATATAAGACTCCGTACTTTGTTGTAGATACCTCAGTTCGAATATCGACTAAGACACCCCCATCTTCTCTGACCCTCTGCTTGAGCCTTGATGGCTCTCCTCTGACCCCTCCGCTGACCTCTGTTGCTTGCAATGAGGTCCCCTTTAATCCTTCACCCGACCCTCCGTAAATTCAGGGCAACCGGACTTGTGACAGAGGCACACCACATACGGTGAAGCCAAAGCCCTGTCCGAACTCCGGAGTTCCGGAGTTACCCTCGGAGTCCGTTCTTAACACAGACCTCAAGTCATTTGAGGTGGAATCGTACCATAAACATAAATATGCCATCGTCTTTTATGACAATTATACATCAATGGCATGGGTTACCTGCCTACGATCTAAAGATCAGGCCCTTAAGGCCACCAAACAGTTCTTCACCTTTGTGAAAAATCAGTACGATACCCAGATAAAGGGTTTTAAATCTGATGCTGGAGGTGAATTTACATCGAAAGCATTCAGAGAGTACTTAAAGGACCTAGGAATCCTTATACATCAGTCAGCCCCCTATGCACACCAGCAGAACGGAAGTGCTGAGTGATTGATTCACACACTGATGGATAAAGCACAGGCAATGTGTCTTCACGCTTGCCTCCCTGATTCATACTGGGAATTTGCATTGTTGCATGCTACCCATGTATATAACATTACACCAATGAATAGATTAAGTTGGTATACCCCCCATGAATTACTTCAGGGGGAGAAGCCATCTATCTCCCATCTGTGTGTTTTTGGATGTGGTGCTTATGTCCATCTTTCTGATGAGACACGGAAAGGAAAATTGCAACCTAAGTTACAACTTATGTTGTACCTAGGCATTGCCCCTGGCTCTATGAATAATCACCTTTTCATGTGCCCAAACAACATACTTCATACATCTGCACATGCAATATTTGATGAACACCTTTTTCCTTGCTGCTCAGCAGTGAAACCTCATAGACCAGTGACACACCCTCCTGACAAACCACATTCTCCTCATGAGTCTGAAGGATCTGACCCTGATTCTTTGGAGTTGGATGATCTACCACAGGCTTCTTCACCAATTCCTGTGCATAAACAATTACCCCTGCCTGCTAGGGAACCTACACCACCACCATCCCCTGTGATGCCTTCTAGGGCCCCTAGGGCTCCTCCCACTCCACCACCAAGGCCTAGACACTCTGAGTGAGTTTGCCGAGCTCCTACACAGCCTGGTAATGTGTATAGAGAGAACAAACACCCACTCCAACAAGTTAAAGATGTTGAGAAGGAGTTTACCTGGCGAAAGTTGGTTGGTGATGCACCTGCTCCCATTCCTGATACACCACCTGTCCTGGGTGGACTACCTCCCTCCCCTACACCTTCTGAAGAAGATGTGGACCGTCTCACCCAT
Source organism: Pulveroboletus ravenelii (assembly GCA_038090235.1). Lineage (NCBI taxonomy): Eukaryota > Fungi > Basidiomycota > Agaricomycetes > Boletales > Boletaceae > Pulveroboletus > Pulveroboletus ravenelii. The sequence continues at coordinate 10,897 of JBBPMH010000314.1, read as the reverse complement.
GAAGGGGGAGATGCACTATTAAATTTCCTGTGTGCTTGTGCTATACCATACATGACAGTAGGGAATTCTCCCAATTACAGGGAATGGTCCTATAGGGACATCTCAAAGTTACCACCCGCAGAGCAAGAGCTCTGGCGGAAGGCCTGTGATACTGAGCTAAAAATGCTCAAAGAACGCAAGGTTTGGGAAATAGTTGATCGACCTACCCACAGAAGGGTTATCAAAAACCAATGGGTCTTTGATGTAAAATCAGATGGTCAAAAACATGCCTGCCTTGTAGCTAAAGGCTTTTCATAAGTTGAGGGCATAGACTATGACCAGGTATTCTCGCCTGTTGTGCGATTTGAAACAGTGCGATGTATGCTTGCCCTTGCTACTTTACAAAAGTGGTATATTACAGGACTTGATGTCCAATCAGCCTATCTATATGGCATTCTGGAAGAAGAACTCTATATGGAGTTCCCAGAAGGGTTTTTGCCACCCCACTTAAAAGGCAAAGTGCTTAAACTACTACGAGCTATTTACAGCCTTAAACAAGCCAGACTCACTTGGTGGTGCACTCTAGATAAATCCATGAATGAACTTGGATTTAAGTGGCTTAAAACAGATGCTGGCTTATTTATCTACCAGCGAGGAAAAGAGATAGTACTCACTATAATCTATGTCGACGATGCATTATTTTGCGGACCCTCAAAGATCCTTGTAAGTAAACTCAAGGACACTTTTATGAAAAAGTGGGAATGTCGAGATCTCAGGGAACCTCATGAATTCCTCTGAATGAATATATGTTGAGATGGTCACTGCATATTAATAGACCAGCGGAATTACCTTGACAAAGTGCTTGAGCAATGTGAAATGATCAATGCAAGGCCAACACACACTCCTCTTTCTCAAGGATATTACCCAGAGAAGAACAACAATCCAGTCAACCCAGTGTTGTGCACACGGTTTCAGACTGTAATAGGATTGTTATTATATCTTATGATTGGCACTAGGCCTGACATTTCTTACGCTGTCATGCAAATGGCTCACCAATCAGCAAATCCCTCCCAAGAGCACTTAGATAAGGCTCTGTACATCTGCTGATACCTATTAGGCACCAGTGATTATTCACTAGCATATGATGGGGAATCGGATAAAGGCATTCTTGCCTGTACTGACTCTGACTGGGTCAAGATAAAATCACCAGTCACTCGCAAACAGGTTATTACCTGAAATTAGTGAATGGAGTTTTCCTGTGGAATTCTCACTTACAAAAAACCACAGCACTCTCTTCTACAGAAGCTGAGTACATGGCCTTGAGCAACTGTACCTGCCAGGCTGTATGGATCAAACAGATGTTTGAGAAATTAGGATACAACTTGTCCCCTATCCCCATCTGTGATGACAATCAAGGATCTCTTTTCATAGCAGAGAATCCAGTCACTGAGAAGCGATCCAAACACATTCTCATCAAGTACCATTATGTATGCGATGCAGTCATGACTTTCAAACAAGTAGGACTATTTTATATTCCAGGAGATGACAATCCTGCAGATATGTTCACCAAGAACCTTGGACATGTCAAGTTTGAGAAATTCAGGTCCCAACTTGGTTTGGAGTTCAATAATCTCGCCTTTCCATGATTGAGCGACAGACATGCTACTCTATGTCTAAAGTTTACTATCGTATACAAGACAAGGGGGAGTGTTGAACGTAGATTACTGTATTTAGGAAGTAGTTCACACAACGCATGTCACTACATACAAACTCAGCTCACACCTGAGTTTGAATAGAGTCTTTACCTCGAACCACAACGTTCTAAGGCCTCACCCCCCACCAGGTATGTATTGTGCATAACCCCCTGCCATACTGTGTTGGCTTTCAACAGACAGTCAGTTAACAACTGCCATATGACAAGGATGAAAGACGTAGCCTGCTGTTTGCAGGGTCAAGGGTTTGTCCAGCAACTAGCTGATGACAGTTTGAGGTTAAGGATTCCTCCTAGTGACTGCTAGAGAGGAAATGAAGGTATGAGCTGAGCACTCAGTTGAGTGTAGAGCAAAGACACACAGAGGAGAGAAAACAAGGTGGATTGCCAAGTAGGTCTAAGCTGGGAAACAGTATACCTACGAGGCGGGTTTATATACTGATGTAGGAGTCAGCAGCCTCCTATGGTTGCATACTATCATTTTCTGTTCGTCCAGGTGTCCCCCAAGTTACCTTATCACATCCTGAGTCCATCTATACCATCTTGAGGTTAGTCCATTTCTTCTTTATTGTATCTGCTATCTGGACTCTAGTATCTTGTACCAGACTCATATATATCTGTTCAATCTGGGCCAGGTGCACCAGCCAGATTGTTTATTTTTACCTATTCCTCATCAGTTCTTTGCCACTATCATTCTCTCTCATGTTTTTGATCACCATACATTGTCATTTTGAAGTTCAGTTACTTAGATTCGGGTATCTCTTGAGAGGGCCCCATATGTTACTATAGTTACCAAGTCCAGGGAATGCCTGGACTATAAAGATTGTGTATCGAGATCTTTGAATCTCATCTTTCTGCACCCCACATCATCGACCAAATCGTGCTCGTCATTATTGGCACTGTCCTCACTATCGTTTCCCTAGTATCTGGCCCTTGTCCTTGGCCACCACTTTGTCAGTTTCTCTTCTCAGCTCTTGTCCTTGGTCACCACTTCGTCAGTCTCTCTCCAGCCCTTGTCCATGGCCACCACTTCATCAGTTTTCCTTTGGCCATTGTCCTAGGCCACCACTTCATCATTTTCCTCATTTCATCAGTTTCCAGCCCCTATTTTTGACTGGATTGCTCATTTTCCATCTGGATCATCATCTGGACTCTCATCACTTTGCTCTCGCTCACTGAAATTGGTTGTAGCTAACCTGTCCTCATTACTAATCCTTCCTAGAACCTCTTGGGACGAGTAAACTTGTTCACTTACACTACACCCCCATACCCCCTTTCTTTTTTATAACTGGAGCCCACCACAAGGGGTTTTACAGGGTTGTTGAGGAGGATACTGCAACCAACACCTCAGCGACAGGAGCTCGAAGATCTTCTCACTAGCCTCTGCAGACTTAATCTGTCTGAGACTTCTGATTTACTTATCCTGGTCTCTCCAGAGCAAGCATGCCATAATATGCCTGATCTTGAAGCCCCTCATGTGACAGGTGCTTCGATTACAGCAATGACAGTCCCCCTCAGAAGCTTTGCCCACTCCATACTGCAATGAAGAAGTTCACTGGTCTGGGAAGGCCGATCTGATCCTCCAACACCACTTTTACCCTTAATGCCCCTAGACTCCCTGGCCACGGCATCAGATTCCATTCCGACCCCCATATCTCAAGAGCACCAATCACTCTCATTTTCATCAAGTTCCTCATCATCTCATTCATCCCTCTTGTTACTATTTGCTTCTCTTGCCAATCTGTCCGTTTGCCCACCTGGTCCATCTGCCCCCACCATCAATCTGTTTGCTCTCATCAACAATCCATTTGCCCATCCCGTCATTCACCCAGCAATGGCCCACCAAGGACATTTCATGCCCCTTTGCGGCACTCCCAATGTGCCAAAGTTTAATGGCAGGACACCATTCCACCTACCTTGCTATATTAATGACATTGAGTAGCTGGGAATCTACCACACTCCTGATCTGGCTAACATAATCAAGGCAGCCATCTGGTATGCTGATTTTGATGAAGCTGAGCTTTGGGAGACTCTGCCCGAGGCATCCACTGTCCCAGCTGACTGGGCTGTTTTTGTCACAGCCATTAAGAAGTTGTATCCTGGCTGTGAAGGTACTGACTGATATTGTTGTGCTGACGTCAAGTACCTTGTACAGGACTGGAGTGTGAAGATGATGTGGAGCCAGGATGACCTGGGTGAATATACCAGGAAGTTCTAGAAGGTTTGTGTCTCATTGATTGCTAATGGGAAGCTCATGGAGCCTAAGAGGAACATATTGTTTCTCAGCAGATTCCCGGCCTTGTTACAGGACTGTGTTCACTGCCACCTTGAGATTGTCAAGCTGCACCACCATCCAGATGCACCATGTCCAATGGATGATGTGGTCATGGTGGCTCAATTCTTATTGTCAGGTTCCACCCTCTGTGCTGCTTTGGCAGCTACTTCTAGCATCATTTCTCCCCCTCAGCCTTCATACCAGCTGCCTGTCTGCCCTTCTGTCATGCCAACTGCCACAACACCTGCCTACATTCTGATACCCACCTTCAACCCAGTGCCTATTTTCAGTCCGGCCCCGCCTATCAAGACAGAGGCCAATCTGGCCAGCCAGCCTTTGATCAACTGCAAATTTTGCAGTGTAGATGGCCATTACATACACACCTGTTCCATATGCATAGAGTATTAGCAGGTGGGGAAGGTCATCTGGGGCTGTGACAGCCAGCTCTACATGCTGGATGGATCTGCTATCCCCCAGGTCCCTGGTTGCCATTGCCTCAAGGAGGCCATCAATCATACACTCACCAATGGCCAGGCCAGGCCTTCTATACCACAGATTTCATCTTCTCCCCACGTTTCCGCTAATATCTTTTCAGTCACATATCCAGACACCCCCTCCATTCTTGACATCAACCTGTCTGCCTTTATCACTACTACTACCATCCATAACTTGGATGATGACACCCAACCGGAGCCCACATGCCTGGATTTCCAACCATATATTGCCCAAGCTTGGGCCAACTTCCAGGTGGACCAGGCCTCAAAGGACAAGGGCAAATATATCTGATTTGATGGTGTCCAGGTCCCACCTCATAAATATCCTGACCCCCATTCTGCATCTGTCTCAGAAGAGCTTCTCTCACTGGAGCTCCAACAACAACAACAATAACCAACTTCATCTTTGTTTCACCCAGCAACACCACCAGTTTTGTCTTCATGCTCAGAACAGCACAACTTGTCTGGAGGCCCAACAGTCTCATCTTTGTCTTCTGTCCCAGTTTCTTTGGGTCCAACCAGATCCACCACCACCACTGCATCATCCGGTGCAACTGGTACCATTCCATCTTGTGCACCCCCAGCTAACGTTTCATATCCCCTGACAGTGGCAGCCCTGCAATTTAAATATTCATGCCTGCTCAATGACAACTCCGCCCCTAAGCGGGTTCTCAACTGGGTGATGGGCATATCTGTCCCAGTCCCTGTCAGAGATTTATTCACCGTTTCGTCAGAATTCCACAAGCAATTTCGCGACCTTACCATGGTCAAGAGGGTTACACCCCCTGCTACTACTAATGTTGTTCAGGTCAATGAGCTTGCCAGTCTCGATCTGGCTTCAGTCACCTGCAAGTACAGTGACTGGGTCCTCCACAACAAGGATGGGCTCATCATTGCACACCACAATGTTCCCCTTCACACCCTCAAAGCTCAGATTGGAGTATCTGGATGCACTGTTTTGGGCATCTTGGACTCTGGGCCCAAGATCATCACTATGCCGAAGCATATATGGAAGGACTTGGGCCTACCAGTCCAGTCTGACCATATGATGTGTATGTTGTCCACTAACACCAACGTTGACATGACTATTGGAGTTCTCAAGAATCTCACTTTGGACTTCAGCACAGGTGAAGTCATACTCCAGGTCCAGGTGTTGGCCAGGGCGAACTTTGACTTGCTACTGGGGCAGCCATTCCACACCCTTATGAGCGCAACTACTGACAATTTTCTGGACAGGTCCCAGTCAATTACCCTGCATGACCCTAATATGGGGAAGCAGTACATGTTTCCAATGTGCCCATGGTCCAAGCGGTACCCCATTGTTGGGAAAACAAGAAATGTAACATTCATCAGTCCACCTCCGATGAGGATTTTTAGTTTTCGATGATCCAGAATCTGTCTGGGGAGAAAATGGTATTTTTGTCTTGTCTCCTTCTCCTCATTCATCTTTATTATCTGCCCCCATTTATTCATATTTTTATTCAACTTCATATCTTTACCTTCCCTCTCTGTCTGCCAGACTGCTTCCCCCTTAAGCAGACTACCTGTTTCTTTCATCTACTCAATCTGTTCTCACTTCGGACGCTGTTCAAGTGATAGATTCTATTTATTCTTATTATATGGTTTCACATTCCTTGATCTACAAACCCATAGCCAAGAAGGTCTGTGCTGTGATAGCTCCCATCAATAAGGAGTTCCGCATCACATGCACTCTGCCAGCCAATCCACTCACCAGATTGGCACCACTACTATTTTATCTGCCGGATTTCTCACCTGGTATCCATTTTACTCAGGAATGAGCTAATGCTCTAGACCTCGACCCTGCCAACTGGCTTTGCCAGAAGAACTCAAACTCATTTATTTTCTGCCCATCAAGATTCCGACTGTACCCCACATGCTGTGAGTGCTTCAAAATATCCCTGTCCCCCCATCTATGTGGGTGGATACTATTCAAATCATCAAGGACTGGATAGCCTCCAGTGTATACAAACCCTTCACTGCCTCCTACTGATCATGCTGGTTCTGCGTTCTCAAGCAGGATGGCAAGTCACTCCACCTCATTCACAACCTGCAACCCCTTAACACCATCACCATTTGCAACTCATTGACCCCACCATTTGTCGAGCACCTTGCGGAATCTTTCGCCAGATATGCCATCTATGGCATGATGGACCTTTTTGCCAGATATAATCAGTGGCCACTCCATCCAGACTCACGTGACCTCACCACATTCAACAGTCCGATGGGCCCACACCAGCTCACAACCATCCCTATGGGATACATGAACACAGTACAAATTTATCAGGCTGACATGTCCTTCATTCTACAGGATGAGATTCCCCGCCATACCTACCCGTTCATCAATGACCTTCCAGTCAAGTCGGTCACAACCTGGTACCAATATCCATATGGTAGCTATAAAACCCTCCCAGAGAATCCAGGCATCCACTGGTTCATCTGGGAACATTTACAGGTTATCCACTGTATCCTGCAGCAGTTATAAAATGTTGGCACCACCATATCTGCCAAAAAATTTGTCCTTGCTGCACCAGACGCCACCATCATCAGTCACAAGTGCACATCCGAGGGCTGCATCCCTCATAAGAACAAGGTTCAGAAAATCTGTGACTGGCTGGCTTGCCAGAACCTTATGCATGTCCGTGGATTCCTTGGAGTCTGCAGGGTCATATGTATTTTTATTCATGACTTCACTTCTATCACTCGTTTGCTGGTTGATTTGACCTGGAAGGGTGTTCCTTTCAAATGGGGGGAGCCCCAACAACTCGCCATGCAGTGTCTTAAGGACACTATTTGTTTATCATCCGCTCTTCACCATCTGGATTATGAGTCCAGCCATGAGATTATCCTGGCCGTCAACACATCTGTGATCACAGTTGAATTCATCCTCTCTCAGATGGGGAAGGATAGCAAATGCTACCCAAATAGGTTCAGTTTGATTAGCTTGACAGAGGTCGAGAGTTGTTACTCTCAGGCCAAACTCGAGCTCTATGGACTCTTTCATGCACTTCGCACAGTCTGTATTTTCATTTTCGGAATAGCTAATTTTACAGTGGAGATGGACATCAAATACATCAAGGGGATGATTAACAATCCTGATCTCCAACCCAATGCAACCATCAACTAGTGGATCATGGGTATTTTATTATTCAATTTTTGTCTCATTCACATCTCAGCCACTCAGCATATCAGTGTCAATGGTCTTTCTTATTGTCCACCATCTGATGATGATCCCCCTGAGGACGACAATTTTGAAGATTGGCTCAATAATATGTACTCCTTTTCTATTTTCTTGTTGAATGATTGTACCCCCCTTTCATCCCCTTCTCATCAATTTAGAAAATTTTCTTGTTTCACCCCAGCTCCATGCCCCTTATCCATTCTCATTGCCAGTAGTCTGGCTCCAGTTGACAACAGTCCAGTGCTCCCTCACTCAGTGCAAGCTGTGGCTAAGGATGTCTGAATCAACCAGATCTGTGATTTTTTTGCCACTCATGTCCGTCTGGCTGATCTATCTGACACCAAGTTCACTTCGTTTGTGAACACTGCCACCCAGTTTTTCATCCTTGATGGTTCTCTCTATTGCCAGGAACTACACAGTTGCCACCAACTTGTCATCCTACTTGATCGCTGGTACTATCTTATCTATGAAGCCCACAATGACCTTAGCCATAAAGGAGTATTCTCAGTCCGCACCCGCCTCCTTCTTCATTTTTTGTGGCCACTCCTGGTCAACAATGTCAAGTGGTACATTCATACCTGTCATGAGTGCCAGCTCTGGCAAACACAGAAACTCCACATTCCACCCACTGTACCTGTCATTGGCAGCCTGTTTCATAAAGTGCATATCGACACCATGGTCATGCCTTGATCCAGCAGGTACTGGTTTATCATCCAGGCCTGGTGCACTCTCACAGTGTATCCAGAGTGGTGCATGCTTTGATCTGAGAATGCGTCCACCATTGCGTCATTTATCTTTGAAGACATTCTTTGTTGCTGGGGTGTAGTATCCAAACTTGTTACTGACAACAGACCCATGTTTATATAGGCAGTTGAATTTTTATCCAGCCAGTATGGCATCAACCATATCCAGATCTCCCCATACAACTCTCAGGCTAATGATGTGATCAAACAGTGTCATTACGATGTCTGGGAGGCCATTGTCAAAAGTTCCCAGGGAGGGGAGGTGCATTGGCCAGCCACTGCCCACTCAGTTTTTTGGGTGGAGCACATCACTATCATGAAGTTGACAGGGCTCTCATCATATTTTATGGTACACAGCATTGAGCCCCTCTTTCTGTTTGATATTATCAAGGCAACATTTTTTCTACCCACACCAGATGCTGACCTTATCCCCACATCTGCCCTGATCGCTTGGCAAGCATGCCAATTGCAAAAGCATCAGAAGGACATAGACAAGATTTACCAGCATGTTATTTCTGCCCAGTATGCGTTGATTGTTACATTTCATTCTTTTCTTTGTCTTATTGTTCACTTTGTCACCGAACTTTACTCTTCTTGTCCAATTCTCTTGTATCGGCCTCATAGTTCCCTCTTACTCAACAATCCCCTTTCACCATTGGTTACCTTACTCATATGCTTACCAATCTATGTTATCCCTTGTCTTCTCTCATTATCTCTCTGTTTGTCCCACCATACTATATAAACCCACCTTATAGGTAGCTTGTCCCTTAGCTTAGATTTACTTGGCAATTTACTTTGCTTCTCCTCACGGTGTGTCTCCGCTCTACACCTGAGTGAGTGCTCCGCTCATACCTTTGTCTCTCTGCTAGCAAGTCGCTAGGCAGAATCCTCGACCCAAGTCTTCACCAACAAGTTGTTGAGTGAACCCTTGACCCTGCTGTAAGCAGGCTACATCCCTTGTCCTCAACCTGCTGTAGCCATTTGCTGACAGCATCCCTTGTCCTCAGTCCTTAGCTGAGTTCATGTTTGACTCTTTAGGATCAAGCATAACAAAAGGTCTGGGCTCTACAAGTTGCAGTTAGCACTGCCTAAACTGCTAACATTTCCTCCCAATAACCCCAATGACCCTCATCGTCACGACCATCCTAGTCACAGCAAAACCCCCCACCCCGTCAGCAAGGCTTCTTTGACTCCATCCTTGGACCTGCCCAGGAGAGCTGTGACACCAATGACTCAGAACCCAAACCCCAACCAGAGAAACCTCCCTGTTCACTCTTCCCAGATGTCCCTATCTCCTCAGTCCCTGAACAACAGGAAGATATTGACCTTGCCCACCAGTTCTCAGCTGGTCTAACTATCCCTTGTGAACCCACACCCCTGTTCCCCACCCCTACCTCTTGATGACCAATCTTCCCCCACCTCCTAATCGAGGAAGAAAGACATCAAAGATATGAGTGGCTTGCCAAAAGAAACCAACCCCCCTCACCACCACCACCACCATCACCTCCATTTGCACGACTGCTGTCTCCAATGTCAAACAAACCTACAGAACTCCATCTTGCTAGGCCAGAAGAATTTGATGGAACATATGCTAAGACCATACCCTGGCTAAACTCAGTAGAATTCTACCTCTTCATCAACAAGGAAGTATACAAGGATGATGAAAAGAAGATCGGCTTCACTTTCTTGTTTATGACCAAAGGATCGGCATCAGTATGGGCCAATACATTTCGTCAGGAAATCCTCCAAAGTCAGACCATCAGGTCTTGGAAAGACTTTGATACCAAGTTTTGAATTATGTTCGAACATGAAGACACCAAAGCCCAAGCAATGTATTGGCTACAGAACATGAAAGTAAAGAAGACTGAGAATCTGAACGCATACATTGCCGAATTCAAAAGTCATGTTGCCATTAGTGGGATCACTGATGATTCGGTCCTCACAACCTTCTTCGCTGCCAGAGTACCAGAAATTGTCCACAATCGAATCTTCTCCATGAACTCCATTCCCGATACCATGGAGAAATGGTACAACAAAGCAGTACATTTTGTCGCCCACTGGCAAGATGCTGATATCTTCAATACCACTGGTTGTGGAAAATTCCACTACTACTCCCAGGCCAAAAACCCTGCCATCACAACCCAAGACTCCAATGCCATAGACATAGACATCATTCAAGTAGGTAAACTTACTCCCACCAAAAGAAAGTGTTGCTTTGAAAAGAAACTCTGCTTCTGCTGCCATCAACCCAGACATATGTCCAATAAATGCCCGACATTCTCTAACAATAAAAACTCCCCCCAAACTTGCCAGGTAAAAAGGGTGAAAACCAACAACCTCCCTAAACTCCAAGAGATCGAAGACAAGGAAGAGGAGAAAGGGGAGAACATAAAAAGAGTCACATTTGGAAGCTGGGATTTGTCTTTTTAAATGGAGAAGTTCCTCTAATGCAAACTTCTCCTTACTCTCATGTATTAGTAGCAAGGAAATCGAAAG